>JABCMJ010011013.1:0-11118 GCA_014822125.1 Arbutus unedo | reverse complement strand
CCAAATTTGCGTTGATTCCTGTAAGGGCTCCTTCCGCCTGATTATGAGATTATTAATCCGGGAACTATTTTTGTCGAGATTATTTGTGCTAGAATTATTTAGTGTGTAATACCTCAATTTTATATTTGAAGATTTATTTATCTTATTTCGTATATCTTCTATTTTATTCGAAAGACTTCAATAAAAAATAACTTAATAAATTTTATAAATTACCATGATTAATATTCTCTTCATAATACAATATGCTTATAATTTAACCTTAAAATTTTGCCACGGCACAAGTTAATCAGTAAAAGCAAGTGTATACACATTTTTCAACATGTTGTTTGCATAAAATACTGTTGTCATGTTACTAGTGTTATAAAGTACTAAAATTACATATCTAATTCGTAACAGAAAATAAAAATTTGTTAATATGTTACTTGTTTTATTTGTATGAGAGAGAGAGAGAGATTGATTACCATTAATGTTTTACTGGAAGTGTATTGCCATGATAAAAATGTGATGAGGAAAATCTAACCTTTTTTTATTTACAAAGAATGAATTAACTTAAGGGTAATTACTACTTTTCTCTGCTACACATCCTTTACTTCGGAATCTGAACTTCTACCTATTACGGGTCTCAATCGTAGAATAAGGGATTGTTAGTCTCGGGATAACTTGTCCAATGCCATAACCTAATCCCATGAAACAAACAATCCCAAGTTTCAACTAGGCTGACTTCGATCTTGTACATCCACGCAACTGGAGCTAAAATAGAGAGAATTAGAAAACAGAGTTTGAGTTCATATTCTTCAGTTTCATATCAACATGTGACGGAAGAATTTGAAATACTATCTGTTAGCGGTTAAAAAGAAGTTCATTGGCTATCACTCCGGATATGCTTATCCAGCTTGTTATATGAAAAAGTTAGGAATTTAGATGTGTTCGGAACCGTTGGATGCACATGAGGTTCACAAATTATTGAAGACTTCATGTGCATGTAATGATTCCAGACACATCTGTGTTTGGATGTGTCCGAAGTATTTGTGTTTGTAGCATTATTTTTGTTATATTTGAGATTTGTTTATTTTTTTGAATTCTAAATATGATATCAATGGTATTAATTTATCTGCGTGGACATATATAAATTTTTCTCACCCCTCTTATATCTAATATTTTATTCTCTTTCTATATTTGTCTTATATTTACACAAATAACATTATTAATTACGAAAATTTTATTATTAATTACTATAATTTCATCCATATATTCATATCTACCATATTTTTTCCTCAAAACGTACCGAAACAAATCATTTATAACTATTCATTTTTCTATAATAAATCTCTCATTCTATTATATATTTCATTTTATTATGTTCACTATATTACTTTTAAATTTTTGATAGATAACAAACAGGCCGTATGTTATAGTACCCCAAGCATGAATAATATTAAAGAGTTCCCACTTTGCCCTTCCTAATTTGTCTTTGCAGTAACTGCCCAAGTTCAATTGGTACATGAGCTTAGGGCATAAATGGCCTTCACCTGAATTTCCATCTAAACTAAAATATGACCAAAAAAAATATCTACTCATTGAATCTAATGTATGTCAAATTAAAATTAATTAAAATTAAACGAGACTAAATTTTCAATATGGAAATGGAAAAGAAAAAAATTATTTAATGCCCTCCCCTGAGGTTACTAACAAATGTATACTGTCTTCCCTCATTCTAATAATTGTACTATCTTTTCTTATTCTACAAACTCTTCCTCCATACCCCTTGGCATTAATGACCATCCGTTGATCGTGAAAAAAAATTGATGTCATGCTTCCAACTTTTCTAAATCTGCGTATGATCTCTCCCTCATTTTTTCGAGTTTAATTTTGTTCATCCTTCGTCATTTGGATCATTTTGAGATTTTATTTTGATGATTAAAATCGTCTATTTTATTCTGATTAGTTTCTTTTGTTGTAATGAAAAAATTCAGCTCAATCTATTTTATCTAAAAATATAGTTTTTAAGCTTTAAAAATTAAACATTTTGAAGTAAAAAATATAGATTTTTAAATCAAGCACTTACTGATATCCGGTTGAGTTTAATTTTTTTGTAATAACTAAAGAAGTAAATTAGAGTAAAGTAGATAATTTCGATTCTCAAAGTGCTCATAAACGACGGAGGGTGAATAAAATTAAACTCTCTCTCTCTCTTAATCTAGAACCCAGTGCATTTGTCAGTAATACCCTTCCATAAATAATGCATGCCTTGGAAATTAAGCTTTGAAAGCAGGCAAAACATATACTCCTGCCAAGCCTAAAAAAACGGCAAGTACAAGTTACGCCAAACCACAAACCACACCCACTAGTGACTCCTCTTTGCATGATGCATGCCCCCACCAACGCCTTCAACGGTTAGCTCCTCCATACCAGCAAAACAATTAAAAACTAATGTCTGAATTAACCCTGAAAGCTCCCTCTCATCTTCTCTCTCCAAACCCAAAGCCATTCTTCTCCCCTTCAATTCAAACGTCAACACCACCACCAACACCATCTACACTAGATTGCTTCAAATCGAATTTTACTCTACTAAACACGTTATTACTGAACCGTACACATCATATCCCATGTTGTTTTAAAAGTCTTCTGTGGCATTGGAACTGCAGGTTGAAGCTCTTGTACGTGTACTTCGGAATTGTTCATGGCAAGTCCTGCGGATTCCTCGTTTCGCGAGCCTAACAAGATTCTTGTGAGTTTTCTCTTCCACGATATTGATTCAGAAAGTATACAAAATGCAGTGTGCTAATTAATCGACCACAAGAGGAAGGAATGGAAGTAAAACAAATGGTGGTTTTGATGCTTTTCTTTTGGGTGATCATCTATGTTTGTTTCATTTTGGTGATAGAGAAAGAAGAAGCTTAGTGGGCAGCAGAAGAGAGAAGAGCTTGAAAGAGAGGTATGGCAATGTGTCTTAAATTTATTAACTCTATAGATACGAAATTGGGAAGGTTGTACATTGCGTAAGCAGTCCGTATTGCGGGCCGAAACGACATTATTTTGGCACGTAAAATATTGTTAGCGTCTAATTGTTCAGACAGTGCTTTGTGTTTTGACGCGCAACACAAGTTATTGTGTGCAATGCACAACAGTCTCTCCTTGTCCTATAGACATGGACCATGCTACTCTCTAACGTCTAAACTCGACTGCAATCTCGACCATTTTTCTTAACACAATTAATAGTTCAAAAATTTAAAGACTTTTCTCGAAAAGATTTTTTTTAACAAATCATAATCAATAAAATACTTTTGGACAGTCAATATTGTATAGATTACTATCCACTATTGTAAACCAGATCGCAAAGAAGCTGAAAATTCATAAGAGCAAGTGTAAAAATGATAGATCTAATACCTATTCAAAATTCAACTTTCTTTATTTTTACCAGTGACTTTTTATTATTCATTTCAACAACCTCTCTATTATTGCTATTGTCTTTTAAAATATTATTTATTAATATATTAGACAACATAAAAAGAAAGAGAGAGGTGATTGAATAAACATATATATTTTATGAATAAGTTATGAGATACTTGATGAATAGTGTCTCAATATATTTACCTAGATACTGTTCACAAATTAGAATAGCCAGCCTTTTATTGAGGCCTTTTGGAGCACAACTTTTATGTTTTGAATAGCTAAAATAGCTAAAAATGTCATTTAGCTAGTCTCTTGGTGATACTTTAAGAGTATGTCCACGAGCCATTACGTATTTTTTCTACCCAATAGTGCATTTTTAAATTTAGCTAGTATTTTTTTCTTTCAAAAGTCCAACAACACTATCTATTTTAACTATTATCTATTAAAATATGTATTATTTTATTTTTTTACCTTTTTTTAATCTTTGGAAAAAGAGAGAAACTTTTGAAGGAGAAAGAAACTATTAAAAAATGTAATTGCTAGTGAATAGTGCCTAGGTATATTTAGCTAGGTTAGAGCATGCACAATAACAAATAGCCAAATTATCTAGTGAACAGTGTAAGTAATTCATCATTAAAATATCTTTTTTATATTCATTTTCTTTTTCCTTTTTAATTGAAATGATCCTCCCCAAAAGAGATGGAAAAGAGAGAAACAATAAAAGAATCTAACACATGGTGAATAGTAGTTAGGCAAAAATAGCTAGTTACTATTCATAAAATTAAAGTAACTTTTATTTGTTGAGTTTGTTGGAGTTCTATTTTTTTAGAATTGGCTAGGTAAAATACCTAAAACTAACAATTTAAAGAGTTTGTTGGGCTTGCTTTTAGTAAAAACTAGTTTAGTTATTGTCTATTGAGCCTCTTGGAAAACCTATTTTGTACATTTGACTAGATATAATATCTAAAATTTTTTTATAGCTAAGCTCTTGGACATGCTCTAAGTAACGTTGCTTTGACGGACATGCAAACGTGAAGAGGAATAGGTGAAAATGGATTTCCTATGGCCTGATCTATATGATTATCACATACGCTAATCAATTGGGCTCTTTAGGTGATAGTTGTACGAAGATTTAAAGGGAGAATTAAGTTTTCACCTACTTTAGTTTTCTTGTTTTTCAAATTTCAAAATGTATGTTCATTTGCGTGAGACATTTTCCCTTTTCTTGTCCTTATTTGGTGAAGGGTGGCAAATCCTATTATCTATAAGGTATTTCAAAATTATTAATTTTCTGTAATTTTCCGGGGTGGACAAAAAAAAAAGACACGTGTGTACATAAAGGACAGAGAATCTAAAAACATCACCTACCTTACATGAAAGAAAAGGTAAATAGATTTTGTGAATATTATTTTAATTTTTATTGATTGAAATATTTATATTTTTATCTAAAAGTATATTACAAAGACGGGTCATACATATTTTAATTAATAAAAATAAAAATAATATTTACTCTCTTTTAAAAGAAAATGAACAACATTACACTCATAAAAAGACTGCAACAGTAATAGCTAGTGTCCATCCCCATCAAGCTTCCATAAAGGGCAAATGCTGTCAAGGCCCATCAATTGCAGTAGTTGCACAAATATGGGATGAAATAAAGTTAATCGTTCATAATACAATTTTTTTTTTACATATTATAAAGTTAATCTTATCTAAAAATTAAATCAAAATATACATATTTTATCACTAAGAAAAACAAAACAGCATGAACACTTAATTAATATTAAAAAATTCCTAATTAATAATTAAAACACAGAATTACATAACTAACACTCCGTAATAAAAAAAAAAAAGTCCTTACATCACGCTTTTTTTCTTGGCGAACACCACAATAACAAAAAAATTAGTGCGTGATCTTGTGATACCGCTATGTGGTGCTCCAATAATCTCCATCACTGTATATGTATTTATGTGGGGCTCAATACTAAATATAGGAGCACTTATATGAATATGTAATGATTAAAGATGTTGAGACACTACGTGAGGTGTCGCAATACCACTAAATAATTACTTATAATATGGTAATTAAAATAGAAAATTGAAAAAAGATTGGGATGTTGAAAATTGGGGGTGGCATGTGCCACTTCTTGACAAGGGTCTGCCCCTGAGTCTCAACTTATGGAGTATCAAAGACAAAACGAACAAGTTTAGAACAAAATCGATCAAAATTCAACTTTATGAATCCAGAATATTCTAAAGTCACACACACACACACATATATTGAGCTATATAGTAACCCAAAAGAATTTTTGGTTACAGGTGGCTATGCTTCGAAAAATGCTGGAGCATCAACAGAAGGTTCATGAAATAATGGAGCGTGTACATCGACCTGATCATCATTCTCCTTTGCCTATCCCAAACTTTCTTCCTCCAAAGGTAAACATTTCTTCACTTTCTATTACTTGTATCATATATACCATGCCAACACATTTTCCAATTTGTTTAAGTTTTCAATTGTCTCAAAAGCTTAAGCTCGCTTGAACAAAATTATCCAAACGGAAAAACTTAAAACCAAGACATCTCCTGAATTTTGCTGTAATATCATTTAAGTTTGTTTTCGGTAACTCGGAGTATTTGTGCCAGTTTGTGCACATTCCATAAATTTTTGAGAACCAATTTCACCGGCACAAAGAAGATAGTCCACTAAGATCATATTCCATGGTTTTTTTCAGGCGAAAGAACTACTTGCAGAGTTAGCTATGATTGAGGAGGAGATATCTCGATTGGAGACCCAAATAAGTCACCTCCAAACAGATTTGGATCGCGAAAAGGAAATCAATAAGGAATATAAGTTCAAACAATCGCATCACCACACGACTGTGAACACCCCAAGTAGATTTTCATCACTTCAATCACCAAATCTGAATCCCAGCAGATTAGGGGGTACTGATCAAAGGATGCCATTCGAGACAAAGTCATTGCATTTCATAAGCAAAGCAATAAAAGGTGATTCCTATTTGAATGACTTCAGTATAAAACAGAAACTGATGGGAAATTCCAGAGTTTCATTCTCTGATCACAAGGAAAATAATTTCCATGAGGAGTTTGGAGTTCAACAGCTTGATCAGGACAAGCTAGTTTCGAGGAAAAGTGGGATGCTGAAACCAATGGTATCCTCTCCGTTGCGCGAGCCCAGATATCCAACGCCCAAGGTATGCTTATTGTACTAAAACTGTTAGCGCGTCTCGCATTGCCTATGTTGATCCTCCTACCTCTGCATATAAACCAAACTGGTTTTCAAGGTTGAAAACATTTAGACTTGCTTTTTTTTTTTCTTTTTTTGTACTAAATTCTAGTTGCTGTTGTACTGACTTTGTTTCAGAGACAAAGTAACATAGAGGCCGCCATAGACCTCCCACCAAAACCTATAGCTAGTCCAATTCAACAACAGTCAGAAGAAGAAAGCATCCAGAAGTGGCCACCAAACAAGCTAGCAGAGAACATGATGAAGTGTTTGATCTTCATTTTTGTGAGGCTTCTTAGAACATCAAGAGCAATGGAGATAGAGAAGTCTGGGGCCATTTCAAGGTCTGCTAATTTTTCTTTAAGCTCAAGAAGCTTCAGGGTTGACACTAGCTCCAACCACCCAAAGGCCAGGAGCCTATTACAGAAAGAATCAAGGCAACAAGATCCTTATGGTATTTTCAGTTCAGAAGAATCCATTCCAAGGGACATTGGACCCTACAAGAACTTGGTTATGTTCACAGCTAAGAATTTGGACCCCAGATGCATCTCAAATTCTAGCTCTGTCACCCTAGTACAAAAATTAAGGTAAAGCTTTCTTCCTTTAGTAGGATGACAGAATTCTCGTATATGATTATTCATTTGGAATTTGAGTAATGCTAGGTAGGAACACATATGTTCCGGACACATCCAGACATTGATGTGGCCCAAAACCGTTGGAGGCATAGGGCCCCGTTGGATGCACGTGGGGTCATGCATCTAACAGTTTCGGATACATTTGTGTACGAAACATATAGGGGCAAACCCAGAATTTAGATTTGGGGGTGGTGCTGTTTAAGAAAAGTCCAATTATATTATTGTATGGTGTGCGTAAAACTATTAAGAGAATGTCATATAGTTGAGATTAGTTCAACTCTCTTGTGATAATCTATTGAGATATTTTTTTTACGATCTAAACCCTTTATTCTTCTTTGAATCGTACATTTTACATCATTTATTTTTACAAAAAAATAATTTATATAGATGTCTATAAGTACTTAATCAAATTACAATTACTTCAAATATGTGACCACAATGAATTTAATTTAAGGGCATCTCTAGATGTTGCGCAGAGGAAGAAACCACTTGATCTCACACTAGCAAGTTTTTTTTCCTGCTGCTTCTTGTGACTTACAAACATTAGCAAATATCAAAGTCCTTTCCTATGCATAGATATTGGAAGTCCTTTCCCATCCATATATAAATATTGAAGGTGGTTTCAAACTGGGGGTGGCAGGTGCCCCACCCCCCTCTCAACATAGTTCCGCCACTGGGAAGATATATGTTCCTGGATTTTTTGTAGGAATTTATAGTTTGTTCTCAGAGTGGATGGTTTTTTTTTCTTTAATATAGATGTTCTGTACATTATAATTATTTTGTTTGATTCTAGTCTAAATTGTGCTTATGTCTTTGTGGAATATAGGGTTTTAATGACCAGTCTCCAGAAAGTGGATTTGAGGTTCTTGAATTATCAACAGAAACTTGCATTCTGGATCAACATCTACAATGCTTGTATCATGCATGTAAGAAAATATGAACAAAACTATTCTTCAGTCATTTTTTATTTCTTGCATTTGTCTTCTCTAAAACCCTTATGTGTTCTACCCAACTTCCATTTCCAGGGATTTCTTCAATATGGAGTCCCTTCCGGCCCTGAAAAACTTCTTACACTAATCAACAAGGTACATTGTTATGCATATATATATATATATGATTGTCTCAAAAAAAATGGTATGATTCTGTCAGACTATTTTATTTCATTCTTTTTCCATTCAAAACATTCTATTCATGTCTTTGAAAATCCGTATATTTTCTTGAAAATAAAGGACTACACCATGTCACATTAGTTTGTGTAATATACAATTCTGTACGACAGTATTAATCTTTTTCAATAAACATGTTGAAATAAATGCTTTTCTTGATATTGAATAATTTATTCTTAGAAAAAATTTGTTGATTCACTTGTTGTAATCATGATGATAAGCGGCTTAAATTCAGGCAACACTCAACATTGGAGGCAACACAATCAATGCCCATACAATCGAGCATCTTATTTTGCGAAAACCAGCATCTTCAATCTTAAAAGAGGCAAGTAAAACTTGGTAATTGGTAGGTAAGTATGATTTGTTATTATGTTCATTGTATGTGATCTCCTTAAAAAATGGCCGCCTTTATATAGGCCTACCGAAAAGGCGATAAGACAGATAAAGAAGTCATGGTTCGCGGACTTTATGGACTTGAGTCATCAGACCCCAACGTCACATTCTCCTTATGCTGTGGGACTCGCTCTTCTCCTGCTGTAAGTCAACAAAATTGAGTATGGTATTGCTAATTAAATACACTAATTAATTATCACACACAGACATAGTGGCACCATTTAGAGTCATTTCATATATGCAGGTGAGAATATACACAGCAGATGGTGTAGAAGCAGAGTTAGAGAAATCAAAGCTAGAGTACCTACAAGCATCAATTGCGGTATCGAGTACAAAGAGGATAGCTCTACCAGAGCTTCTGCTTCAGAAAATGCATGATTTCGCACAAGATATGGACTCGTTAGTGGAGTGGGTATGCCACCAGCTACCCACTTCTGGATCACTCAGGAAATCTATTGTGGATTGCTTTAGGAGCCTGATGAACACTGGTGGAAAGGTTTCTACCATTGTTGACAAGATACCTTATGACTTTGAGTTTCAATATCTCTTGTACGTATAATGATTGGAACAATTCTATGCAGAATTTTATCCATTATTTTGAACTCAAACTCAATATCAATTTGAACTTCAAAAAAACTTAAAATTTTAAAATGGAAAGTAAAAAATAAATAAAACGTAAGACAAAAAAGTTTTTCTTGTCCAAAAAAAGACATAATTGTCATAAGCAGTGGTGAGGTGATGAATATATAATAATAGAATTGACTCCCGTTCCATTTGACTTTTAATTAAGGACTGACTTTTAAAATTCAACTCTTCTCATTTATAAATAGTTGTATTTATCGGACTTTGACTTCCATTGTTGCTTCTGTTCTTCTCTTTCTCTGTATATCTCTATCTGTTTGTTGCTCCTACCTGTCACCATTCAACAATGAACGACCAATTCAAAAAAACACACTTGTACTCTATTTGTTTTCCATTTTTCTTTTGAACATCATGAAGAAGCGGGAAAAATTATAAATTATATTTGAACAAAATTAGTTCATATTTATTCGTCGTTTTTAGTAAAAAAAAAATTAATTTTAAGATATAATTTTATATTTTTATATTTATTTCATCGAGACGGACCAATTAATTTATAATAATTTCAGACAAAAATAAAAAAATGAATAAAAAAAAAAACAATTTCGAAATAATCTGAGTTACATATACATTGTTAATTTATTGGGTAAATTTTATATACCTCCCCTGAGATTTTTAACATAATCACTGTTCTTTTCTCAACTTTTAACAATTTTACTATTCTCTTTTTTTTTTTACAAATTATTCTTTTCAAACCTTCTTTCCGTTAATTTATTGTTAATGGCGTTAAAATTTGAAGTAAAATTCCCCATTTGCCATATATTAAATCAAACCTCTACAAATTTAGCTTATTTTTCAATTTAGTCACACCCCTCTCTCCCCATCTCAAACCATTTTGGATTATCTGCTCGATTGGAAATTATAAATGTGAATATTATTAAAAGAAATTTTTTTCCATCTCTAGTATTAATATTTGTAGACAAATTTTTCCTCCAAAACATTTGAATATCAACTTCCTTTTAACTACTTTATAACTTCTTTTAATTACTTTATTATCTTTTGTCTTTGAATTTAAGCATGCCAACACATTTAACTTCTTTCTTAACTTCTTTATCATTTACTTTTGAATGTAAAAATGCCATTATATTTATATTTTATTTTATTTTATTTATCACGTTCGCGGGTATAAAAATAATATGGTGTCAACAGACTACCTTATCGTCAATACCATTTTTGGGCTAGTGCCAGTTGTTTGGACGGGAGCAGAGGCATCCGCATCTAATAGCTTTAACTGATGCATCTCAATTATGTTTATTACTTTATTTGTTTGATTTTTTTAATGTTTTGTTCTGGAACCAATAATGTCCGATTCCAAATCTTATATTTTAAAGATGCTTGATACATCGGCCAAGAATGTACCGTAATCAATAAAACATATCACATAAACAATCATTTTTTTTGTAGTTTTGGGCTTTTTGCTAAGAGTGTTATCACTAGAAAAAAAACTCTGCTATTTACAACTTCTGCCACTTCAATCGCATGAATCATGATATATTACATATATAGGTCAAAGTATTTTTCGACCTCAGTTCCAAAGTCTTCGTGGTCTCTTTTTGATAGGACCACGAAACAAAGTTGGGCAAGAAACATATGTGAAGCAAATCTTCCTGGGTTAGGTACAGTTGAAGGTGAAACAAAATTCCAGGGG
>JABCMJ010011007.1:0-29067 GCA_014822125.1 Arbutus unedo | reverse complement strand
GTATATCTTAACTGCCTCATGTCAGAGTTCAAGACTACTTAGAACCCAGATCGTCACCCCTTCGAGATTTGATGGCATCACAAATGGTCCGGAAGTCACCATCAACAATACCTTTCCTCCTTCTAGTTGGGCCTTCAACAAAAATATGCATTAGGCCCTGTTCGCATCTTAATGCCTCATAACAAGAAAGAGCTCATAACTTCAAGACTACCTAACACTCTGATCGTCACCCCTATGAGATTTCCTTCCTTCACATGCGATCCCGAGGTTATTCAAACTAATTACCAATCCATGAACCCTAGTTATCTATAGGTGTGAGCTTAATTACAATGACTGTTTTACCATCTTTCTGCCGCCTTGATCCAAGCATCATTCGCACCAGTCAAATGTTCTTAAAGTTACGATTCCCCCAAGTTCGGCATAACGGCATGCGTGCAATTAAACGGGCAGCATAATGACCACATATGAGCATAACAACAACATAATATGATCTCGAACAAGGCTTCTTGCTCTCATGAAATTCTACGAAAATCCGTGGACATAATATTGTTACCATGTTTATGCATGTGCATAGTGTAAGTAAGGTTTGGTTATATATTTCAAAGGATCAACATTCTGTCTAAACAGGTGCTGGCACAATCAGTCGTGCAGAGTGATGACTGGTTGACCACCCAAATCCAAATAGTTGTTCGTTCCAGCTAGTTGACTGCCCGAACATGCTCTGTTGACTACTAGTCGTTCTAGATTTTTCAATAGTCAGCCATATATGCACAATTTAAAGCTCTAATTGGGAAATTTAACATCAATGTAACATAGCTGAGGGTTTAGGTTGGATTCCCTATCTTGACTGTGGTATATTGGAAGCGTTTCCGACTTGAACATACCCTCCTCCTCTCCTTCAACAATACTCCCCTCTTTCTTTGGCGTTGGTTTCTCAAGAGTTTGATGGAGAGAAAACAATGGTTGGCTTATATAGTGGAGGGTCGCAGTGTGAACACTATGATTCCAAAAGGGAATGTGGCTTGAACTTGGTTTGAGGAGGGAGTGGAACCTTGGAGTTTCATGATTTCCAGCTGAGAATGGAAGAATGAACGTACATATGAAGAAAACATACAGGGTGAGAGGAGTGAATCAGGCTCCGTTCCGGTGCTCCTCGTACCACACACTCATGACTCTCACCGCTCGATCACATCATTATCGATTTAATCAAAATTTTATAATTAAATGCAATCACTTATTGAAAAATGCAATTAAATAATTTTAAAGTTACTTTGTTAAATTTTAAAATTCCAAATTACTACAGCGTTACCCAATATATCCAAACATCACCCTTTGCTTCCAGCAGTAAATCTTTGAGACATGAGATCATAAAACTTATGTATCAACCCCAACAAGTCTTCTAACTACTACATCACCCTCTTTTAACGCGTTTTTAGATTTTCTTAAATCACCCATTTGTATCTATCATATCCACATCTTGTATCGATATTCATGCTTTATAATTGATACTAATACCTACCTGAATTAGGAATAGTGCATTGAGATAGGGAACATGAATTTTGAAAATATTGGTGGAATATTTAATAAGGATATTAGGCATCAAGTCTTAATTTAATTAACCCCAAGGGTTGGCTTAGTGGTCAAGATTTGAGACTTAGAGTTATGTTCCCTCCTAGATATCAGATTCAAAATCTCTCAGGTGATATTAACTCCTTTGGGGTCAGTCCATGCAGTGCAAAATACATTGGCTTTAATTGGCCCCCCCGCAAATGGACGGTGAGATTAGTTCTCCGAAAACTAGTCAGCATTAGGTTTGTACGTAGTAATCTCAAAGCCGACTGGATACCTTAGCTATAAAAAAAAAAAGTCTTAATTTAATTAAAAATTTGTAAATAAGCCTTTATCCCACCAGCTTTTTAGTTATTCTAGCAACTCCTCAAATAGGGAATATTCGTGAACTATCCTTAGTAATAGTATTACATACATTAATCCCATCAAGGAAGACGTAGAAAAACATTAAGTAAGATTCAAAAAATCTATCCAAAATAATCACTCGATTATGCTTTTCATTTTAAAATTCTAAAAAAAATGCAAATAACTATTGTCTATTAGTGACTTTTTTAATTTTTTCAGTAGAGGTACGCTAGATATGCCCAAAAATAAAATAAAATATTAAAGTTTTTAAGAAAATCATTAAAGAGAAAAAAATACGGATCATGAAGTAGTCAATATATTACAAATTTGTAAACCAGCTGAAAAAGAGAAAATGACAAACTTATTAAAACAACTTAAAATTTATCATCCCAATTAATTTACTAAGTTAGAAATAAAAAGGATAAACTTACCAAGCCTATAAATTGACTGAAATGATAAGCTCATAAAATACCAAATCCAAAAATTATGACAAAATAATAATTAACCAAAAAATCCGAAAGAAAAGGATGATGAATTCATCATATTTATTGGACTGTGGTATTTATTAAAGTTTTTTTCGATCTTCTTTGAAATTTTTTAATGTAATTTTTCATTTTTACATCAATTGTTAATTTATTGTTGGTTCGTCTCGACGAAAGGGTTTTTAAAATTACAAAATTATGTTCAAAAGTTTAAAAAAATTCAAAAAAGACAAAAAAATAAACCAAGACAGGATATGTTTTGTCTTATTTTTTTTCTTTAGTTAACGTTTTTTAACTTTTGAACATAATTTTATACTTTATAAATTTCTTTCGTTGAGACGAACCAGCAAATCCTAAAAAATTGATGAAAACATAACACATACAAAAAAAAAAGAATTAATTACAAACTGGCTTGGCTTTCTTATTGAGTTATTTTTTCATCCTTTTGTGAATTTTTGTAATTTTTTTGCCTTTCGTCAATTTTTTTGGATTATTAGTTCGTTTTGAATAGAGTTTCTAAGAAAGTCAAATTATTAAAAAGCAGGTTCAAAAAAGACAAATAATTAAAAAAATGGTCTTTATACGTTTTTTCATTGTCTTTAGTAATTTTTTTTTAATTTGGAACATAATTTTATACATTTTAAATTTCTTTGAGACTAATTTGACATCTCATTTCGATTATTAAAATTGTTTATTTTGTTATGTTTAATTTCTTTAGTTATCACAAAAATAAAAACTCAATCGATATCGGTAAATGTGTGACCTAAAAATCTAGTTTATAAGATTTAAGTTTCAAACTAAGAAACTAAATTTGTAGATCAAGTACTTATCAATATTTAATTCAAGAGACGATTTTATCATTGAAGTGGGATCTCGAATGATGCTACACGACGGAGGGAGAACAAAGTGGACTCGGAAAGAAGGGATGAGAAAGAGAAAAACAAAGGGAGCTGGTAGTGGCGATGTTGTAGTGGTATTCTTTGTGGTAAAGGGATGTGAGTTGGCTATATATGATTTCAAGTTTGAAATGTGTTTGGGTTTTGAGCATACTTAATTTGGACAACCAAATTTGAATGTTCCTAATGCTTTCGCCCTTCCAATGATGACAATGTTCTCCGAAAGGATTAAATCGATGCAATAATTGCTCAATGTTACACTAATTTTGAACCTTCCTAATGCTTTCCACGTCGTTTAAATGCACATAAGTTCAACGCAACACGTTGTGAAATAGTTTTGACGCCTAACGTGTTTCACAAATTCTACAAAACCACCTAGAAAACCACCAAAAAAAAAAGGCACCGAGAAAGCCCTCTTATGGCCAGCCCAGCCGTAGCGGCCTCCGTGGAGCCAGCCCAGATCTCTGGTGGCTGTGGGTTCTGTTCCAGCCTATTTTTTCAGAGTCCCACGTTGCCCAGATCATTAAAATCCATCCGGAAAACATCATATAAAAAGTAAGCCCCTCTAGTTCAATCATTCAAAAGCCGTCTTGGTTCAGCCTTAGTTTGAGCTTTGATCTTTTGGCTTGAACCGAAAGGCTTCACCCTTCGCTGGCTTTCCAACAGTTCAATAGTTTTTATGTCTGTTCTATAAGCAAGCACTATAAGAAAATCCACAATCGGTGACAACAATCCCCACCCAAAGACATTAATTTTCAGAGAATTTAAGCTCTTACGCGAGGAGAAATGTATTGTGTCGGTAAATATAGACTTTCCGACGATGGTAGATAAATGCATCGGTAAATGTTAACGATAATATGAGTATAAATATATAATGTGAAGGATGTTAGGATCAAAATCAAACTAGACGTAGTGACTGGGCTGAAACGACAAGACTAAGTGGGCTAGACCATCATTGAAGACAAGAGTTAGGAATACTGAAGCCCAGTCGTTCAACAACTTAGTGAGCAAGACTGAAGCTCAACCAGGCACACTGCACACCGCGCAACCTGCCCAATTCCTGGACTAGCGTCGTTTGGGCCAAGCTGAGTCCCAGCCCGACAAATTGACCCGTGCCACGTCATACAGACTAGAGTTCACCTAGCAAATAGGTGTTTGGTGATGGCACGTGACTTTCAAGCTGGATGTCAGTACGTCATGGGGTGTCGTGATAACATAATTCAGTTATGGCTTAGGATTCTTGGCAACCGCCCTTCACACATGCCTACCCTGACTTGGTGCTCAACTCAACCGAGTATAAATAGTGCAACACCTAAGGACTTATGGTACACACTCTCTAAACTACAGCAATACTTGCCTTTGCCTCGTCACTTTCAAGTGCTGACTTAGGCATCAGAATGATTTCTGACTGAATCTCAATCGGTAAGCACTAATTTTTTTTTTTTGCTATTGCAGAGTTCAGTTGAGAGGTCTCAGAGCATACAATTCTAGAAGTAGGAAGCGAAACACCAATTAAATGATGCTACGATGGTGACTACAGTGGGAGCCCTTTTGTCTCGATTTTGCCACCTTCGTCAAAAAGCTAGAAATCCAAACCGCTCTTCGGCAATTCTCATGGCTGCTCATGTCAAATGTAATTGCCGAACCAATGCTGCTCGCAACAAGGATGTGATGGATCCGTAACACGTCGTCACAAGGTCTCACAAACTACTGTCGTCGCCAAACATCACCGCCATGGATTCGAATCCTAGAGCCTGCATCAAGAAGTTGGTGGCCAGGATAAACGAGAAGGATATGCTCATTCCGACCATAAAGAAGAGGTATTTAGACTCAGGACGGAGGTCTGCCCTCTACAATTCTACGACAAATCTCGTATTGGCACTCATCACGACCACCACCATCGCTCTTCGACTCTGGACCGCCATTGGAATGAAAGGAGAATCTGAGTGAATGACATATTGGGTGACACAGCGCCGTGGAGCACCATGACAGTGGAAGGGCAGACTCCCTGAGGACCGAAGCCTTGCGCTAGGCATCTTCGCGACGAGCGTCATGAAAATCCTCGCATCCTAGCCTTGTTACGATCGGAGGAACCATCAGTGGCTAGCTCTTACTCCATCTATGCTTATGACACAACCAACAACCAGATGCCCACACACAAAGGCTCGGTTGATGATGTCTCGCTCAGACGTAGTGCATGAATGACTCATCTCCTTGCCCTTCTCCAAGGAGATTGAGAATATGAACCCCCCCAAACCCCCCCCCCCCCCCCCCCTAAAATTCCAAAAACGGATACGTACACTCAAATGGTGCACTTCTGCTAGATAATGTCCCTCTACAACTCGAACGACGCCTTCATGTATAAGTTTTTCCCCTCTAGTCTAGGCAACTCAACCTTCTTTGATTTGATAAATTGCTGAAGGCTTTTATTTCTTCATTCAAATAGTTATCCCTCGCCTTTTTGGCTCAGTTCGTCATGAGTATAAGGCAGACAAAGAAGGTCAACGTGTTGTTTGGCCTACAAAAGTCAACAGATGAGATCCTCTAGCAATATGTAGCTCGATACTGGGAGTTGTATAATGATATTCAAAGATGTGATCCAAACATAATAGTCACATCCTTTAAGTTGGGTTTAGAACATAGGAGCCGTATCTTTGAGGATCTTATATATGTTGTCCAACCTTTCCAACATTGATGACTTGATGTGCAGGATTGATAAGCACTATCAGCTTAAAGAGACTAAATAGAAGAGAAGATTCTTAGAACAGTCAATGTCAAAGCTGAACAAAGAAATAATAATTCTGGGAATGAAAGAAGATGAGTCAATGTCATCCGAATCAGGAAGAAGAGGAGGCCTCGGCCTCATGAGTTTGTTACAATCTCTACCATGTTCACACGATTGATTTACATCCTCCTACACAAAGACTGAGAATGAGCCATATTTTCGATGGCCTTTGAAGTTATTGGAGGCAAACCAGAAGTCCAAAAATTCCCGCATGAGATGCTTCTACCATCGAGACAAGGGCCACTTGACCACTAGTTGAAGCAATTCAAGGAGTTTTTCTTGAGAAACTGGTGGCCAAGGGGCATTTGAAGGAAAACAACGATGCTGAAAAGAAAAATGTCGGGCCACCAGAAAGGAGAATTGGGCCGATGTGAAAGAAGTCTGAACCATCAATGTAAATCATGGAATGGTAGAGGTCACAGCCGAAGAGTGCCCCCCACGCTGAGCTAAGAAGGAGAAAGAAAGTGCTGAGCTAGAGTTTAGAAGGTTGTGCGACCGAACTTCTCCAAGTACTATTCCTTTTATACACTTCTTAGTTTAAGCACCAAGCCTAAATTGACATGTGTAGAGCACACTCCCTGATGACAATGACCCATAACAATTTTGTTATGACATTAACCAATGACATAATGAACTCTAGCTCACACATCATGTGCTACAACCTGTAAACTAACTTGCTAGGTGGATTCTAGTACGCTGTAAGTGATCTCGGCTCGATAAACTGGACACATACTCGGCCCATACCCGTGAAGTGCGTCCTTGGGCTGAGTAGAAGGCACTATGTGCCATGGGCCCAGTCTGGGCTTGGTTCGGTCTACTGAAGATGCCAACCTTGGGCTTGGTTTGCCTGTTAGCCCAATCTTCCCTTGGTTCGGCCTATAGCGAGCCCATAGCTTCATCGCTATTTGGTCCTCCACACATTTCGTTCGAACTTTTCTGAGATGTTATAAATTTTATGCACTAAATCTTATTTGTTGTAAGAAATTTGTAATTGAATCCTCATTTTACGAATATCTTTTAATTAATGAACCAAATGTTCAAGATGTTATGTCTATATTTGATGAGTATTTCATACAATGGTGAAGCATGTGAAAAGAGAGGTAGAGATGAAGAACACAAGTCTGAGTACTCTATCATACCAGATTGTACTCTACCTATTTTCTATTGTGTTTATCAGTCAACTTTCTTAGTGACCCGTCAACATTCCCAAGTAGATGTACAAAAATTGAACAAGAAAAACTTGTGAGCGCTTGGCTTGAATCTTGAGACTTTTACTCTCTGGTTGAACATTCATGAGTGAAGGAATATAAACATTTCGACAGTGTTCATAGCACATCTGACGATCTCAGAAGTTAAAGTTTTCTATACTTTCTTCTCCATATTATTTTTGCACTTGCTAATGACTATGTATGTATTTTGATTATCTTGATATAACATATTATTCCTATGCCAAAATAATATATATTTATGAATAATAGTTCAAACATATTAGTATGAGCAAAGAACTACCAGAAAAACAACACTTCATTCAAAACACTGGAGCAAACCTAATTATCCCACCACTTGCGAGTATAGAATCAGCTATTTCTCAACGCACTCATAAGAAACGCCAAACAAGAAATTAACACCAGAAAAGCACTCCTGGAGAAAAAAAAACAGAACAAAAGTCGTTTAACACCATTTTTTTTTTGGTAGATTATTTCAGGGGATGCTGTTCAATTCAATATCATACTTATGGCAGCCAAAGAAGATGGAAGACCCAGAAAATCTTCAGCCATCGATTCTGCGAAGATGAAGATACTGGGCTTTTCCAGCAAGGGGTAGTTTGCATCCTGGGATTTAGTAATCATCGGAACAGCATTCGAGAGGTCGCATATGGGTAACAAACAATTGGCCATAAGGGCGCTGTTGGTTGAAGTGAGGTAGCTTTCCCAGTAATAATGAGGTGGAGGAATGCTGTTGCAAACCTTAAAATCGATCTCGAAAAGGTCTTCTTCTTCTTCCTCTTCTTGTTCCTTTTCCTTGTGCGGGGCTTCTGATATGTCTTTTGGAGAATATTCTTCGATTGTTGAAGCCATGGTGGGGGGCTCTGCTCTGTATGTCTAGGATTAATATCAGTATGCGTGTGTGTGTGTGTTACTAGATTATGCATTTTATATAGGTTTGGTCTGTGGGAAGGTGGGAAGTAGAGCTGTCTTCAACAAATATACAACTACAAAAGAGGAATTAGGAGTTGGTGTTCTTCAAAGCATTTTTTTCTAGTTTTAGCAGCTCCTCAAACTCCAATCTAACATTTGCTGACATAAGCCCATTTGCAGTAGCTTTACCAAATGGAGCTTCAGGTGACTAGGTCCTAAATTTATGGAACCAGGAACTTGCACACATAGAAGAGTATGTTGCGTGTTAAAACAACATAGTTTTGGTGTCCAAAATATTGCTGCCGGAGGCATCGCATCTGATCGCTTACAGTATTTTTGGTCTCAAAACGGCATTGTTTTAGCGCACTGCACACCTTGCTATGCATTTTGCACACCAAATCTCCTATATCATGAAGATATACATTAAAAAAGCAAACGAGATTCTCCGTCTTGTTTTCTCTTGTTGAATTCCCAGAACTAAGGTGGGTGAATCTTGGCAGAGTATCTAATTCTATTTGGAAGAATTTGCAAGTTTAACATAAAATTTCTTTATTTACAGTCATTATTCCTTGAGGATTTAAGATAGTGAGGTCAAAAAACTAATAGGGGGTTCGAGTTGGGATTGGGTGCGAGCAATTTTGATTTATAGGTTCGCCGAACAATGTTTGCTCTGAAACAGTTAGAATTTTGGTCTTTTTACTTATATTGCTGCATATTGTGTGTCAAAATGTGAGTTTCTTTTTTAAATATTTTAGATTATTACATATATGCCCATAATATTTTAGAATTACAAAATATATCCAATTTTATTGAGATGCACCATAACTGCAGGAAGGTGGTCAGAGGAAGTAGAGCTAACTACTTCAACAAAAGAGAAGATGTATTCCATATTTCTCCCATAAAATAAGGGTGCAAAAGAGACAAATCCAATCCAAATCCAAAGAGGTCAACAAAGAAGGTACTTCGGTTGTAGTTGTTTGGACAAACAGAGATCTGAGGATATGTAGGCTTTGGTTGTTGACTTCATGAGTTGTTTTGGCAACCAAAAGTACTAATTATTTTAGACCATTACGCTCCCCGCCGTTTTATTTGGCCTTTACTAATTATTAACTTTTTGTATTATTTGAGCCAAATAAGTCTTGGTTATTTCGGCTAAATTGTTTAAAAAATAAGTTTTTATAGGGAACGTGGCAGCTTTATAGGTGACAGTCATAAGACTAAATTATCTTCAGTAGGAGGGAACAATGGCTTTGGATTGAATTAGTTTCAAGAATATTTTGTAATTATACCTTAAGAGTAAAACACAATCTTACTTTAAATGCAGTCAAAATACATTAAAAATTAATAACTTAATCCAAATGAATTTGACTAGATTTAATTCTATTTTGAACAACATAATTCAATAATAAGTATCACCAAGCCAAATAGTATATATCTTATATATATATATGTGAAGCATCAGCATTAGGTCTCATAGAAACGCTGCATATGCCCATTTTTACAAGAATTTTTATTTTTTAGTCTAATTTTTTAGGTAGATTTATATTTATTTTAAATTAATTATATTTTAGTTCTCAATTTCAAATAAACTCCACACTACCCTTTTTTCATTTCTCATGCAATAAGTGCCCTTCCATATTCAAGTTCAAACAGTTTTCCTATTCTATTAGTATCATGTAACGCTCCGAATTTTTGGAACATTAATTAAATCATATTATCTCATTTTATTAATCAAAATATTAATTAAAAGACTTCTGTTAGCTTATTAACCAAAACTTGAAGTAACGACAGAGATGTTGAGTTTGAAAAAAAAAAGACAAAAATACCCTTCTCAGGTTTACGTCTGAATTTTAAGAAAAATAAATTAAGAGAGCTATATAAGGGAACGACTGACAGGTGAAGATCTCCCCGTCGGTTGCCTCTGGCTCGATCTGCTCCATCGGGATCTCGATTTGCACATTTACATCTGACATACAACATTAGGGGCAAAGAAATTGACTCGATGAGTTTTCACACTCAGTAGAAATGGTTACCCGAAAACCAAAACCAAATCCAAAGAAACACGATGCAAATAACAGGATAAAATACATCATGATTCATGGAATTAAATTACAAATGTCAAACTGTAAGAAAAGCTTCAATTTTTTAGGTTCCTTCTTCTTTCTTTCTTTCTTTTAATCGGGACAACAGGCGATGGGAATCAAACCTACATGAAACATGGCACAACGGCCAGTGAGAATCTAACCCACCTCAGGAATCGAACCGAGATCATGAGTGAGAAGGGGATCAAACTACCAAGCTCACAATCTAACCTGGACAAAAGTTAAAGGAGAATCAAACCACCAATCCACCTCGAAAATCTACCTCAAAATACAAGCGAGACGGAGAATCGAATTATGAACTCACCTCGAAAATCTAACCCGAAGAAAAAGTAAAATAAAGAATCGAACTACCAAATTTACCTCAGGAATCTAACTCAAAAATAGGCAACATGACAGTTGTAATTGACTTAGTTCCACTTTTTTCGCTCGTTCATAGTTTCCACATATTCCATCATCATCAAATTCATGTTCCCACAAATCTACTTATTAACAATAATCAACATGCACAATACTGTCGTAAAACATAAATTCAACATCCTTAGGGATCCATGGACATTTTATAACATAAATTTGTATATGTGCAGAGTGATTTCGTGCCAAAACAGTAGGATTTATAGTCTGGATATCAAGGCCAAAATATCCGGTTAACATGCTGAAAATTCTGTAAATTATATAGGTCGCTTGAGCGGCATAGAGTTCGCTCGAGTGTCTATTGGGTTTCAGCTTCTAAATTCTAGTTCACGGATCAAGATCTGTCAACATACAAGGGGCTCGCTCGAGCGGCCTGTCATTTTTTCAGAATCTAGATAATTCCAAATCTAAAATACTGAGTTCAAACATATAACTAAACGTACGATTACAACCCTAAAACATGCGATAACGATAAAATCTAAGTCTAAGGGTTGATAGATAAAAATCCCTACCTTAAACTAATCACAAAACACAAATAGCAAAACGAATTTGATGAATCTACGAACGGCAGAACTTCAACCCTTGAAAACACCCAAGAACTCTCAATCTCCCTCTGATTTCGAAATGTTTTCTAATACATAAATGAACAATAGAACCAAACGTAGTTTATATAACAACATCCACATAAACGTGTGATGAAACCAATAGTTAATCGGTTGAAATCGACATCCCTCATTACTAGACTTCAAGAACCCTAATTCAGCCACTTAGAATACAAAGAGGTCGCTCGAGCAAGCTTCAAAATTAAAAATCCTGAATTTTAATTAAAAAGAGATAAATGCATGAAATTATTTAATAATGTTAATTTAAACGTTATTTTTAAAATAAAAAAAACTTGGATTATTACAACCTATCTTCTTAAACAATTTCATACTTGAAATTTATGCGGTACGGTCTAAATGAAAAGCTTAGGGTGACTGCCTCTCGTCACATCTTCCCGTTCCTGAGTTGATTCTTCCATATTTCGGTGTCGCCATAACACTTTGACTTGTTCGATGGTCTTGCCTCTCAAATTTTTCTTTTCGTGCTCCAGAATTTAACCGGCCTCTCCTTATAGGTCATGCATATTTAACATGACATCTTTTCTGGGACCTCTTGGCTTGGGCGGAACCGTGGGCGAAACCGGGGGCAGAAATTTAGAGTTCTCCTTGCTAGTGGTTCCTTTTGGTGTATCTTTGTGCGGTGTTCCTGAGATCTTAATTTTCTCACAGACAGCGCCAAATGTAAGTTGAGTGAATCTCTCAATTGGGTGAAAACTTAATACCTCAATTATCTAGCAAGAAATTACGTTCTCTCTCGCTAAAATCACTGTGATCTGCAAGACAATAAACTGTCAAAAAATCCACCGCCACTGTAGCAGAAAAGCACTTCGATGATTAAGTCAGAATGGGGCTCACAAGAACTCTTCTAAACGATAACTAATGATCTGTATTAGCGTATGTTAATGTGTACCTTTCACCACGGATCTCAACATTTATTTATGGACCTTGTGATTTAATCTTTCTAATTCTCTTGATTCTCTAATTCCTCATTAGAATTGAAGTAGGGCTGTCTTCTGATTAGTCATTAATGAGATAAAACTGACCTGCACTCTCTAGAGACTTGTCTTCTCTTATTAGAGTTTTATTTAATCTGAAACTTCTCATTCTAAGTTGAATCAGCCTAGAACTCTTCATCCTTATATGAATAGAGCATGTCCTGAGATATTCGGGGCTCTACTCTATCTTCAAGTTGAGATTGATAATCGCCCTTCTCAAGTCGTCAACTTCCTAAACTGTCTTTCTCAGGTCGACTCCTTGCGAGACCGCCCTTCTTAGGTCAGTCATACTCTCACATGGTCAGCACATACACACGTGTGTGAGAGAACAATTTTATGTCAAACTGAATTAATCATTTAAGAAAAAAAATTCGCCATATGTGAGCTTTTGTTATCTAGTAATGTAACTCCCCAATTTTCGGACACGTTAATAAAAACATAAAGTAAAAACTTTAAATCTTTCGTTTTAAGACATAGAGATTTAATACAAAGGATATTTTCTTAACAAGATACATGAGTTTAGAAATAAAGTTGTTTGTCAAAAAGTATATCAAAAAGACTTTTCAAAAAAAGTCAGGACAACTCTATGGCTAATTAGGTGAATCAAGGCTCGACAGTGTTGTCTTCTAGAAAGGTATTCTCGTGGATCGGGTATTCGAGTTCTGCTCCGTCTTCATCCATACCTGGCATGAATTGTTAGGGGCAAAAAGAAAGATGCACCATGAGTTGTGACACTCAATAAGAAGATCATACCCTTTAGATTTCTTTTTTAATGGTTGGAGCATCATGATGTGTAATTATGAATGAACAGTATATCCGAAAACAATAACAGGTGAGTACTAAAATAAATTATCAAAATGTCAAGTCTCGTTGGATTGATGATATCACAATATTCCAAATACTATCAGAGTTGTTAATTCATCCAATCCAAGTATGACCAAGTCATATCATGTTCTATCATTTAATCTCAGTATGGTATTCTCATCAGACAACGATCATGACCTCTTTACTAACCGTGCTTCCCAACCACTGTGATCCCATACGTCATGTTCCCAATCGATATGTTCAGCCTAAGCATTATATACTCCCTTATCATGCTAATAACAAAACACGCCTAAAACACTTGACACCACTAGATTGAATAAAAGGCATTCTAAATTCATATATAACTAGGCATGAGCATAACTTGGCTAAATGCATGATATGACTAAATGCACGATATGACTAAATGCACAACTTGGGTAATACATAATTTGGGTACATCACACTTCTGGTTCAATCAAAGTTTCGGTTGAAGTCATATCACGCTCAATAACCAGAGATATTCTCCTGGAGAATATATTCACAACAATATCCAACATTCACAGTTTTCATAAGTTTCCGAAATCGAGCATCTACGGGATACCCACATATTGATTATCAACTTCACATCTATATTCACAAGTTTGTATACAAAGATTTAGTTAAACATGCTTTCATTGTTATCAAATCATCGATTGTCATAGCATAAGCATATATCATCATAGCAAAAATAAGATAGTAGCATATATTCATGGAGAATATTCTAACATGTTAGGTTGAGATAACATAATGTTATTTAACTAGTTTAAAACATGAAATTGAAATAGCTATCTAAGTATGTTTAAGTGTATTAGCATGGTTTAAGGTTAAGTGGTCCTACTGTCATAAGCATTGGAATATTTAGAGGCATGCTAGTTGGTTTGAAACTAATCATCCGATTGAACATGCTAAGTTTATCCAGTTGAACCTCATAGTTCTAAGATAATTTGGCTTTAAAAGGTGAAAGTCATCCGGATGGGATATCTAGGTTCATCCAGTCAGATTTGGTGTGCACAAGGTAAAAGAAGTGGTCATGGGGTAGGGGTCATCCAGATGGATGATTTTTAGGTCATCCGATTGGATTTGGTGTTCCTCAAATTTCAATTTACAATATCGCAAGGTTATGGCATTGATTCAAATCCAAATGTTCTATACTTTTACGAGGACGTCATTCAATATATTTGGAATACTTCTTATGAAGGGCTTGAGATTTAGAGATAACTTTATGGTGGTCAAAATATAGCAATAATAGGCTTGGTCGTAATCTGCCACAATTTACTAAAACATCAATATACGGAGTTCTAGAAATCCAAATGAGTTGGTTCAAATTAGAGATACAAGATAACATATTGACCTATCATCCTACCAAATTTGAGATCATTCTAAGTCTCGTAGTATTCACACGATTGTTTTAAAGTTTGGGTAAGAAATCTGTCTAAAACAAAAAAGTTCATTTACAACAGTGGAGGTCATCTGGATGAGCCATTTTTGACCACCCAGTTAAGATGTGTTTTTTGCATAAAAAGTAAGATACAGCGATGAGATTCATCCAGATGGGCCATTTTTTACCATCCGGTCAAGAAGGTCGTCTTCTCCAAATGGTAGAGCTGCTTTCTCCATTGAAGCATTCCAAGCTTATGAACATTTTCTAAACATTAAAATTGAGAATCAAGGATTGGAAAACTTACTTCTATGTGATGAATAAGAATGAATTGGATTGATTTGAAAGTGGACAAGAGCTTCGAATTACGAATTTGGCAACTGAGTTTTCTTCCTCCTCCTTCTTCTTCACTGACGTTTCCTTCTCTCTTACTCTCAAACTCAAAATTTCAAACAGTGGTGTCTAAGAACCAAAGAAAACTTGCTATTTATAGGCAAAGAATGAAAATTCATCCAACGTGTGGGAAGCAACCATTGAAATCCAAAGAAGGAGAAACAATGGAGTGGGGTTGAAGACTTTAGCTGCCATGGATGAGAGTGAGAAGATAGGTATTGTAGGCCGAGTTGATGTCTGTTGTAGGCTAAGGGGTGAAGAGTAAGAGTAGGAGGACAAGGGTGAGGTCACGATGAAAGACGTACAAGGATAGGAATACGTTATAACATATATATACACATAACTGGATACACACACACACACACACACACACATGCATATGAAAAGAAATGTTTAATTTATGTATTTAAAACATAAAAATGCAAAAGTTCAATTTAAATTTCCAATATTAATTTATATTACGATAATTTAAATGGTTCACACGAAACATAGGTTAAAAATATGAAATATTTATTTATTATTGATTAATTTAAAACGGGTCCTTACAAGTAATGCAACGATGACCAAAAAAAAAAAATTTCATCTATTCCAAATTATCGATTCATTTTTTTATAATTATTCCTTGTAATTTATGTTTTTTTGACATGTAATTATAAAATTCACTTTTAGATAATTCATTTTCAAAATCATGTTCAAAACATTGAATTAACTAAAAAAAAAAACATGCTAAGACAAGATTTGATATTTTCACTTCCGTTCTCCATCCATTTAGGAGATTAAAAGGTTGAAGGGTCCTAGTTTTCTCTAAAGACTACTATCTTTTTTATAACGCCCGACTCAGCTATTTGCATCTCAATTAATTTTTAGAGAATTGTCCACTAAACAGGGATTCCAACTAAACGGGGGTTCCAAATAAAGTTGGAGTAAAACCCCGTACGAATTGGCTCATAAGAATTGACAGTAACCAAAAAATTTTAAACTTAAAACGTTAAAACAGAACAAACCCCTAAATCCATAGCCTTAATCACCGGATCAATTTCTTGGAGTTTTCTAAAGACTGGTACCACTTATCCTGAAACTTCAAAACATTTAATAGCAAAATGATATTTAATTAAATAAGATCAACCATTATTCTCAAACATAATTAAAAAAGGTGAATTTTCTTTCACTTCCAGTAAAATACATATAAATACCAGCAAAATACAAGTGTGTAGAATAAATTTTCTTTCAAGTATATGTTGTGTAGTTCCTTGTGAGGGAAATTATTGTGGGAAAATCAACCCATAAAGACATCTACCAATTAGGTTATTACACCTTACAAGTTGGATCAGATTCAAGATTTTTCAACCACACTGAATCAGCTACAACTGGCTCATCATCGTCGTTTCTATGCCACGCCCACAGTGCATAGGTCTCATTCACCAATTGAAACTCTCCATGCCCAAAGCTAGCCTCCCTATATAATGATATGGCTGGTTGTGGGTGCATATACCTGTAAAATACAAGAAGATTTCTAAATTAATTAACGAGATCCTTTTGACTAGAGGGTTTTATTTGATTAAAATTAAGATTTGGCCTAATTACTTTTTATTAATAAATAAAAAATACGCAGATTTTGTATATTCATGTCATATTTTTGGAATGTTTTTCAAATTTACTATATATCTTTTGTTTTTTAATTGAGTCATCGTAAAAATTCAATACAAAACTGATACAAGTATCAAAAAAATAAAAATAAGTTAAAATAAAGAAGTTGGGCAAAAAAAAAAGGTACTTGGTCGCTAGGCCTTCGCGGTTGCCACCATCTCCAATGGTGATGTATGTTGGACCGCAGTTGTCGGCTTGCTCCTTGTAAACCCGAGTCTAACGCAAACAAATAGGAAAAAGCCGAATTAATTATGAGACAGAATTGTATTTAACTGAGTTTTTCTAATTCAATAAACCGCAATTAAATTGTCTCACCAATTCAAATAGCAAAATTACATCAAAAACTTATAGACTATATTGTGGCAAAGAACTTATGAAGATCATTAATATGTGAGAAATCGACAACTAAACAGGTCTTTTCACCTCTATTTTTATAGTCTCTTCGGTTGCTCAGTTTTAGTTTAAGAAGAGAGAGTACCCATAATGAGAGTGTGTGAAATTGAGACGGATGAGAACTTCAAAAAGGACGGAGATGGTAATCTAATCACCATCTTATGGTAATAGTCTTCAAGGAGGACTCAAAGAGAGAAAGGAATAAAATGTATGTCTAAAATAGGCGAATAGGTATAGCTTATCCCTCTAACTAGCACTATTTTTCTATCTTATTTTTCTCAAGAAACCCTCACTGCTAACTTAGACATCGGAAGAGTGTTGGTGGTGTCCCACAAAACTTTAATTGAAAATTGATATCTGATTTACAGGTGAGGGGGAAGGAACTAGAAGGCTTACGAAGCGCTCATAGGCGTGGACATGTCCAGCAAATACGACATCAACTCGAGCTCCATAAAGTAAATCTTCCATGGCTGCCTTCATGTCAACGGACTCAGCCTCACCCTGATGGGCATGATTTGAATTGTACCAGGGCGCATGGACTAGCACCACCAGCCACGGCGTTTTGCTCCGGTCAACCGTCTTCAAGTCGGCCGTCAGCCACGCATACTGGGCGGAGCTTGAATCAAAATCAGTGTAGGAGCCTAGCATAATAACATGGGCACCGGCAACTTCGAACGAGTAGTATAAGTTGGAGTCAGAGTTGCTCTCCTCAAACGGCATATGCCACCTGTGGAGAAATTTAAATACAATGCCGGTCATGGTTTATATCGTAACGGATTGAGTTCTTTACATCTAGAAGAATGACAATCACACTTCAATTATTGTGGAGTTTTTTTACACTACAAATATACTCTCTCGTGCAATACAGTTGTATGTGTATTGAACTATTTAATGTACGTAGAGCTCTCTAGAATAAGTGAAGTACACATATATCATGATGAGTATGAGAATTGACAAGTCCAAACACAATTGATCAAGGTCGTCGAACAGATCTCCTAAGCCTAGACATCTCATCAACTCAGACATCTCATCAATTTAGATGCTTACATGGTTTGAGAAGAGTCAGTCTCTCAAGAGAACTTCTTAGGGCTAAATCATGATCTGATCATTGGTCACTCAGGGCTTTACAAATTAGAGCTAATCCCTAAGATTACGAGATGTGGTCATGTCTCTTGTAACGATTCTCTGTCACAATCCGGTAACGGATAAGAATTATAGAGTCCACTTCAGTGTTATTCCTATATAGAACTGTCTCCTAATCACACTCCACGATGCCACATATTACGGAGGGCTTCAACTTTCTATATAAACAAAGTTAACCCTACGGTACAAGACACGGAAACTCAGCATTTTGGTAACTTGAGTTCTCATTCGTTTTACCACTACAAACTCTAACTTAGTTATTAGAGGGGTGTTAGTAAGGCACCATACCGGTGTTAAATATTTTGCAGATTCGGACAAGTGGGTGGCGTTCCAATCCGCACCATCATATCAGTATGACAGCATCCGAATTTGAACATGAAAAGTGTGTGCGTAGACTTTGATTTTTTAAGTAATACCCACCTTGCGTTGTAAGATGTGAAGGCCTGTGAGTGCAAGACGGGGATTTTCTCGACCTCGTGGTTGCCTTGCGTCACCATCCACGGCCGCTGGCTAGCTAGCGGCTCCACCAAACGGCCAAATGAGTCCCACAGTGGCTGATTTGTATCCGCGTAGGACAAGTCCCCTGGCAGTAGCAACACATCGTAGCTTGAGTTCGAAATGTGTTGGAGGGTTGAGGTGGTCCAATCTGTTTGTCCAAGATCACCTGAAATAATCCCCAACGTTTGAGTGGATATGTATTTATTAAAAACGAACTGACGGATGGATAAACCCGGAGAATCAATCTACGTACCTACAACGGCGAAGGTGATGGGCAATTGAGGTGGGAGAGTTTGAAAACTGAGTTCGGGGTCTGAATCAGAGCCACATCGGTAATAATACTGAGTGCTTGGCTGCAATGGACCAATGACCACCTCATGGATTGAACCAGACTGGTACATCAGATATTGATAAGACGAGGTCGTCCCATTTGCTGAAGAAGTATATACACCCGATGAAGTTCCGTATCTGACAGTGGAGGGAGCATCGTCTTGGGTAATCCATGATATTCTCATGCTGTTACTGCCAACTAGAGATATGTGCACCTGGAAATGGCGATTACTCAAACTTGGAAGTAAGATATCAGTTAATTTAGAATAAGCTTTTACTGAGTTCGATATGAGTTGAGCTCATATGTTTTCGAAAAACTTCGGTGTCATAACTGCAATCGATCGCTTTTTGCGGCAATTGATCTCCAGCTTCACTCAATCGACCATGCTCTAATCTTGATATGTTCTCTCTCTCTCTCTCTCTCTCTCTCTCTCTCTCTCTATATATATATATATATATATATATATATATATATATATAGATGCAACCCAAATAGTACATTTAAGAAATGAATAAAATAGGAAGGAATTTTTATGAGAGGCAGAGAAAGGGGAAAGTTTTGGGACAAAATTATATCAATTTCCGTTTTACCTTTTCAAATCTATAGATGAGTTGCTCTGCTTCTTGTTCCATATCGTCTTCGCTCGACTCACCACCCAAGAACAACACCCACACTCTAACCCATCCTCTTTTTTATCTTGATACTTTCTTTCTCCAACCCCAATCTCTCACACCCTTTCTCTCTCTATAATCAATTTTGGTTAGAAAAACAATATCCATCCATCCAAACCATCATCTTCTTCTTCCCACTCTTTTATCTCTTTATCTTGGCACTCTCTCTATCTCTATTATCTCTATCTCTATCTATCTAATCCCAATTTCTCAAACCCTCTCTCTAATGAATTTGGTTAGAAAAATCGAGATAGAAAAACAACACCAATCATTTCAGTCGCCATCTTAACCGCGAGTGTATATTGGGGTGCAAATGACATTAAAAAATTTCATGAGTGTGATGAATTATAGAGAAAGAGGGAGGAGGTTGTTGATGAATGGTGGTATTTTGTAGCGGTGAAAGGAGAGAGAAGATAGGATGTGTTCTCTTAAATTGACTAATAGAAGTGGACGGATGGTTCGAATTGAGACCCAGTTGGAACTATGTGGTTTTATTGTACAAATTGAAAATTCAGGGCTTAATTTGAAAAATGAATTGTGACCTTTTAGTAGCATTTGATGGAGTCTAAATTATGATCATTTCTCAAGGTCCGTTGTAAATTCAAAACATACACATCCTATTGATAAGTATTTGAGAACTGTCCATAGTGTTCGTCCTTTTTAAAAACTTGTAATATTCTTAATATTAACAGATAAAATATATTGGAGACCAATTGACTTTTTATGCAAAGTTAGAAGGTGGAATCAATTACATCTATAGATTGGTATGAAATAACTTCAATCATTGTGCACGGAACTTTCATTGTGAAACCACGAGATGAGGGAACATGAGTGCTTGTTGTGCATTGTGTACGGAAAGTTGTGTTAAATGATACGCGTCAAAACGATATTGTTTTATATTGCAAAACACTAACGAAATTTTTTCGATTTGTATTTTATACACTAAAATGATGTTAATTTAACCCATAACATGATTTGTTGTGCACAATACAAAGCAGAAACACTAAGCCCGAGTATGAGACGAAGGGGATATTATCTGTACAAAACTTGTTTCCTCAATTGTTAGGCAAAACAAAGATGTTAGGTCCTAATCCAATTTAAGATTTCAACGGAATTTTTCACTTTTTCAGGAAGTGAATCCTCAATACATTTAAAGATTTTAATTAAATCAAACATCCAATTTTCCAAGTTCTAGTTGTTTTTGTTAATGGTTTGGGGGTCAAAATTTTGAAAGAAATACGATGATTATAATAAAAGAAATGATTTATTATAGAGAAATGAATAATTATAAAATGTTTGTTTGAATATTTTTTTAAAAAAATATAATACACATCTATGAATTATATTTTCGTAATTAATAATAATAATTGCAAAATTAAAAGATGAATATTGAAGAGAATAAGATATAGACATGGAGAGCAGTGAGATAATTTTATTCCCTTTAAGAAAATAAAATAATATCCGGATATCATATCGAGAGTACAAAAAAGAAAAACAAAAACCAAATATGGCAATTTGAATATTCATATCTAGAATGATAAATAATAAATTATTTTTTAACCACTAATGAACATGAAAATAGAAAATTTGCTTTCACTAATTACAAAAGGGACCAAGTCAATTTTTTAATGTTGTGAAATGACATCAAACCTTTTGCTACAAGCGAGGGGGACACCGGATGCTTCCTAAGAGTATGGTATACAGTTACATTGTAAAATCGGTTTGATGTTTTGCGGTAGAGAAAGTCTACAAATATAGATTTGTGTACGTGTATATATATATATATATATATATATATATTTGAAATTGCTCAACGGATGTGAAGTGTACAAAATGATATACAAAAAGCTTCTAAATACTTGTGTCGGGATCTGTGTACAAATTAACAACGTTTTGAACAATCACTAAAATTTCTAAGAAGAATGTAAATTTAATTGCAGAATCTCACGATTCCACCGTTTGGTTGAAATGGAATTCATAAGTTATTCCTAATTTCTCAATTTAGCTTGAATTAAATCAAAAAATAATCTCATTCCCGCATTTCCCAGCAATCTGAAGTTCATGTTTCATCGAAGAACAAAAACTATAGGATTTCGTATCCTGTATTGTCTCTCTCATAGTCTCATCATATATATATATATATATATATATATATATATATATAGCTCCACCAGTTCTTACGAAAATGACATTTCCAGAAAGATCCTTAATCCTGACCTTAAATTCTGAGATTCAAACATAACTTTGAAGATGATATTTGTAATCTTCATGATATAAGTGGAAAAGTAAGTACCTGTTCCGGAGAAGTGGATGAAAGATCTTTCCGCCTGGGCAGAAAGCAGGTCCTCCGGGCCGGTGGCCGGTCATATGAAAGAACACAACAAAACAATCCGGCGAACGCCAAGAACACGAACGGCAACCGAGCAGCCATTGCAATTTACCAGAAGGAACAAAAGAAGAAGATGGGGAAGAAAAAGATATAAGTCTTGGAAAAAAAATATGAGATATTTATAAATGGAAAAACAAGCGGTGAAGAAAGATAAAAGGTTAGCAATCATAAGTGTGAAGGCGAATTACAAATTTTTCAAGCTGTTTACCAAAGGATGTTGAGTTGGTGGCTGGTACTATTAATTTCTCTCTGGCCTTTAGGATCGATTTGGATTACATTTTTTTGGTTATTTGATTTTTTTTTATTTTTTGTTTATCAGTATTTTTTTTTAGATTATTAATTCGTTTCGACGTAAAGTTGTAAAAAAATAAAAAATTATGAACCAATTTTAAAAAAAATTAGAATATGTACATATAATTCATGTCCGTTTTGATTTATTTTTTATCTTTATTAATTTTTTTAATTTTTAAACATAATTTTATACTTTTTAAATTTATTTCATCAAGATGAATAAATAATTTATAAAAATTAATAAAGACAACAATTTTATAAATAAGAACTATAGAAATTATTTCTTCTAAGTGGAGTTCTTACTTAAATTTTAATTTTACTTCTCATTTTGACTTAATTATCATTTGTAAACCCTCACATGGATAACCAAATTAAATTAAAACTCGATAAAGAGAGATTTTAGGAATTGTTTATTTCACATAAAGAATAAAAATAATTATTTGCGGAAATCCAAATTTGTCAGAATTACAAATTTACAGAGTTTCTAAATTTTCTTATAACCTAATTAATTCAAGAAGAAAATAGCTTATTATCCTATTTTTATTATGTAATTAAATTTTTAAAATGTTCTTCATTTTTTGCTAATTTTGTGGTAATTTTTATTATAGATTATTGATTTGTCTTATCAAAACCAATCAAAAAAGTATAAAAATTGGAGTAAAGTTGATAAAATTTTAAAAAGACAAAAGTAATCTAAAAAGTCTATATGTTTACATTATTTGGGGTTCAATAAAAAGTTTAAGTTTTTGACCATAGATTTTTATTTTTTTTCTCGTCTTTTCGTTAAGATGGACAAATAATTCACAAAGATTTGAGAAAAAATCACAAACAAAAGATTTTGATTAAAGACCAAAAAAATATCTACAGTGATTTTTTGAATAAGATTATCGGATCAGATATCCAATGTTTCAAACTCAGAATCGGATTGGCGCCCATGAATGATGTAGACAATTCAGATAGATTCACATTTATTTTATTAAGATTGAATTTATTAAAATTTGAACTAAATTCGGTCCATTAGCAGAGCTACTCCATGGAGCCCCCAGCCTGGTGAGCGCAAACACAAAACAGCTCGTTGCACATCTTCAACGTAAGTTCACGAATTCTCTGTGCATATGTCGATCGTAATAAAATATATATATATATATATATATATATATAAGTTGATGGCCGGACATATTTATTATAAATTATTATATCATGAGATAAAAGTAGATGGGTTTATAGACAAGTATAAGGGGATACATGCGATCAAAGGGTACGAGCAAAATAGAAGTTTGAATTGAATTAATTGATACATATTCATCCATGACGAGGATAATATTCATTTGAATGATACATATAAGGGAGACGTGTTCGGGCATTGGAAGCATATTCGGATAAAGCTTAAAAAAGCATATTCGGACAAATGACAAAATCTTGTACATCTTGTAATAACTTTAACGGAGTAGTTCATGTGCCAATTTCTTATTTTTAAAAGAATAAATAAAGAAAACTTCATCTCCTCTCTCTCTCTCTCTCTCTCTCTCTCTCTCTCTCTATATATATATATATATATATATATTCATTGACTGCGCCATGATTAATACGTACGGTTTGATCATTTGTATCAGAATTAAAATTAAAATACATCTTGTATGATACAAATAGGACGCTTGCTATTTTCAATGCATAACTATTTTGTATTGTTAGGCGCCGGTGGGTGACTTTGCATTTCGGATGCGGTGCCTCTTGTTTTGTTGTTCGTCTTGTTTTGATGGTTACTGGGTTTCTATGTCGTGGGGCTATTCTTTTGATTAAAAAAATGATTTTATGTGGGCCAGTCGGAGTTATATCATCAAAATTTGAAATTTGCCTTATATGTGTTAGACTTAGAGAGTGTTTGATAATCTTTTCTTAAAATGTATTAAGTCGGTTTAATAATGAAATTGTGAGGAATTTAATATTTTAAATGTTTTAAAAAATAAAGAATAAATTATTAAGTAGATACTTCTTACCTAACTAAAAATATTGAACATCTTCAGAAGAGTTTTATAAAAAAAAAAAAATCCTATCACATCGTCAATTTACTACTATTACTAACCACCACCGTCACCATCACACTATAAACCACCTCACTGCCGAGTGCCAACTATTGTGACTGACCACCACCGCCACGGCCACTAACTGAAAATTCTGAACAAAACCACATGCAAAACGAATTACAGCTGTAGCAAACTTAACTGCCTAACTACCTCACTAACTCTCCTAATTAACAATAATGCGCACTTAAATAACTCATGTTCCACTAGATATGTGCTGAGCAGATGTATTCGCACTAGATGTAGTGTTATCTGCACTTAGGCTCAGTGACACTTAACCGACAATGGTTTAACACATGGCACTATCACTAACTACCACCGCTACTACCGTATTAACTATTGTTCCACTGTCTCCGACCACCACCACCACCACCACCACCACCGCTACAACATCAGGAGGGGTTTGGTGTGTTGCAAGCCCTATGGAGGGCTAAGTTGAAAAGTCAATAAACTTAAGAATAAATCTACTAATTACACATTAAGTTGTACATCATACTTATGTGACATATTATTATTAAACAAAATATAAAAAGAGGTCTTATAAATTTTAATATGTATTAAAATTATGTCATCAACAATTTCACCGATGATGCTTGTTGCCTTCTTCCCTTCCTGAAGTCGGTCTAACAACTTGAACTTCTGAAATCCACCTATCACATTCTCGAACAAGTTAGAAGTTTGAAATTAAACTAATAAAAATGTTGGATTTTTAATAGAAAAAATAATGCCCATGTGGTCTACCAAATTACCTCTCCATCCAATTCCATCTTCATTTCTCAAAGCATAGCAAATTACCCCTCCATAACTCTCATCCAGATTCCATTTCCCGGCCTATCACAAGGTTGCGAAAACACCTCCTAACTCCCCCTCCATGGATCTTTTCCTCACCTTTCTTCTAGCAACTAAACAAAATTGAATTCAATAATTGCCCATGCGGCAATGCAGAAACAACCCACAATTGCAAAGTCGAGCAAAACATTGCTAAGACTCAAATTTATTGGGCACAAGGTTCTATTCGAATTCAATTCTGATTATGAGGTTCCAATTAATTGACGTCCAATTAAAATATAGGGTGTTCGGTGACAGGATTATTACCAGTAGAAATAGAGAGGATAGAGAAAGAAAAGCTGGGAGGAGAGAGACAGTCGGGTTTGTCGGTGGTTGTGCGTACGATATTTTCATCAGGGCTAAGGGTTTGTGTGAGCAGAAGGGTAGGATTCTCGAGAGGAGATTTCATAAAATTGCTAGGGTTTTGAGAGAGGAGAGAGCTTTCCTAGGACTTGCAAAGAAGACAAAAGTGAGAGAGAGGGAGAGAGAGAGGTGGAAGAAGAAGAAAAAAGTAAGATTTTGGGTGGTGGTCAAATATTAGTGAGGGCAAAAATGACATTTATTTCATAACATTAACACCGTTAATCATAAACTAACGGCAAAGGGTCCATAGAAAATTGTTTGTAAAGTAAACGAGGATAGTGTATTTGTCAAAACTTTGGAAGAATATAGTAATTTTATCAGAAACCTCAGGGGCAGGTATGTTAAATTTAGCAAAATACATTTCGATTATTAAAATCAGGGACAAATAGGCATATCCAAGGATCAAAATTAGTTGTTTTTGTATAGGCAATCAAATAATTCCCTTGTGGCAAGGTGTAACCTGTACGTACACTTACATCAATCATTTAATTGAGATAAGGATAATTAGCTAAATTAGAATCTTCTAGAGAATATACCTTACGTGACAGTCAAGATAGGATTATATTCTATTTTAATGCAACAAATTTTGGGTTTTTGGTTACCAGTTCATAGTGGATATCGTTTGGCTATACGCAAAATAATTATAATACTACATGCCAATGAAGAGGACTTCAGACTAACTTCGTCAATGTGTTTGGCCAAATTAAATTATATATACTTTTTTTAACTTTATTTAAATTTTTTTATTTGTTCATTTTGCGTGTAATTTTTTTGAATTACTGACTCCTTTTGACGAAAATAATCGAAAAACTAAAAATTTATGTTCAAAAATTAAAAAAACAATTCACTAGAGACAAACAAAATCCAAAACAAAAAGATTCATTTAGTTTTCTTTTTTTTATCTTTTTTAAAATTTGATTCATACTTCTTTTTTTATAAAATATTTCGTTGAGACGAAACAACAATTCGCAAAAAATTAACGCAAAAAAAGTTAAAATTATTTCTTAAGAAAAGATGAAAAAATTATCTAAAAGAAAAGTTAGTCCAAATAGTGGCGAGATTTTCTCAATTATCTCATTTTTATGAGAATTTCTCTTAGAACGACAAGTGGCTAAAGTTGCACTACAGAAAAAAAAAAACAAATTTGTTACTAAACAATTGGTCACTAAAAGTCCATATTTAGTCACCTAAAGTCAATCGTGACTAAAAATATTCTAGTCATAGAAAGTTATTTGTGACTAAAAATATTTTTGGTCACAAAACATATCATTTAGTGACTAAAACATGGTCGCTCAATGTTCTTCTCGGTGACTAAATTAGTTTCTAGCTTATGCTTGGTAGTCACTAAATGATTTTTTCAGTGAACAAAAAGTGGTCACTGTTAGTATCCTATAATTACCAACCAAGTTAATCACGAAAAACATCTGGTCACTAAATACTATTTTTTCAATAACCAAAAAGTGGTCATTATTTTTACATATTTTAATGACCAAGTGTTTTGGTCGACAAATGATTTGTTTCGTGACTAAACTTTGGCAACTAAAGTTAATCACCAAAAAATTCTAGTCAATAACCACTATTTTTAGTGACAAATTATTAGTCACAGATAGATAATTTTTTTTATTTTATTATATTTAATCGCTCACGATTGGTCAGTGAAAGCTATTTTTCGCAATCGAATTAGTTTTCAGTGACCAATTTCTTACTCTAATTCGGTTACAATATGTATCCTTTTTCGCATTCAATGCAATTTATACCGGGCCAAATAAATTTTTATTCCCATTTCAATCCCCTATGACTAGACAAAATACTTTAATTTTTCATACCAAACATCAAAAAGTTACTTAATATTCATCAAAAACAAAATATTAACAAAAGTTAATTATCCTAATGAATAACAACAGTGATCATGGTTCAAATCCACACCAAATAACAATACTATAAGGATTTGATGAAACCTAACAATAAAATGAAAAATGTCTAAAGATTCATCATATAGATACATCACCCGTTGTTGATATCTCAAGCTCCTTTTCACTCATCTTACTTGGAAGGGGTGTATTTAGAGTTCATCCACTATTAAAGTTAGGATTTACTTTTGAAACTCAAATCCTTCAATTCATTGCTCAAGATAGAGATCTCTTATGTGTGTATGATTTATTTTTTGTGGTTTATGAGCTGATTATTGATTTAGAACTTGAAAATCAAAGTTGAAAAAATTTGCAGAAAATCGCACAATTTCAGTCAATTGTTACTATTATCGGTAGTAGTGTCTGTATTACCGATAATTATGTGTGTCATTTTCAGGTAGTGCCCTGTATTACCGATAATTATGTATGTCATTTTCAGGTAGTGCCCTGTATTATCGGTAATAGTGCACGTATTACCGGTAATTCTGCATTTTATTTTCAGGCTGTGTCCTGTGTTATCGGTAATAGTGTTTGTATTTCCGATACTTCTATACTTCATTTTTGGACAGTTTCATGTATTACCGGTAGTAGTTCTTGTATTACTGGTAATTCTGTATTTTTTTTTTTTTTAAACTATTATCGGTAATATGAGTTGTTGACTTCTAAAGTCAATGTTTGTACCAATTTTTTGGGCTTATTTTGAGGGTTCACATTGCATGATAACAACAACATAAACAACACAATATATTATAAATTTAGAGACGATGATTATGAGACATGTGCATTACTTGAGAGTTTAAATTAATGAAATAGAATTGTTATGTGACACATGACATACGTGGGATACTTGAACAACATGGTATATGAACTAGACTCCTCGAAAGGAATGATAGAGTGATTATACTAGACTCCTTCGAGAATGCTAGGAGTAATGAACTAGTCTCCCACGGGATAGCTAAGTATATATGAACATTGAAATGCAACAAAAATGATTGATTGGATTAATGAGCGATGAGGTGTGATAAATGGCTCCATAACGAACTTGTTGATATTAGTGACGTTATTACATAACACAATTCACCTTTAGCCTTTAACTTTGAGTTCGTTCATGATCTTGTTATTATCGGATATTTATGTTCACTTGTCATACCATATCATTTTATATCCATATAAGGTTAGTATAGATTTCTCTATTGGACTTGTTAGTTCAACCTTTCATTATTTTTCAGGTGCAGCTCTGGATGTTTAGCATCTATTGTAACTCTATTTTGATTTGGTGACTTATTTAATTTAATATTTTTTAAAACTTTGATTCAATGTAAATGGTCATTGGGATGAGGTGACACACTATGTACATATGATCAAATTGGAACACAATATTCCTTATGAATGAATATTTTGGAAGATTTTTGGTGCGCTTTTGGCGCGAATTTCTTCGTGTTTATTCATTTATTTAATTACTTATGTTTTAAAATTTGAAGGTGTGACATTGAAGCATAATATGAAAACTATGAAGATTGTGAGAAAATAGATATATAGCACTTTTCCATTTGTAAATTGAGAGAAATGAAATATACTCAATT
>JABCMJ010011006.1:329-19430 GCA_014822125.1 Arbutus unedo | reverse complement strand
TATACCTTGAATGAAATCTTGGAGCAATTTTTATACTTTAGATAATATCATAATTTTAATATAATTAAATTGACTAATTATATGTTCAATTCCCAAATACACAGCTTCAAGAATCCGGGAGGCAACCAACGGCTTCAGAGTTCCGTGGCCCAATCTCCTGAATCACGGAAAAAATAAATTGTTGGAGTAGATTATAAATTATTGTTGTGGAGCTCTTCTTCCATTATTTAAAAAAATCAAATGTCTTTTTCTTTGCTATGAGTTTTTTCCTCTAGGCCTATTGCCTTGTGTATTTGGAACTCTTTCTTATCTTTTTTTTTATTGGCATGTAAAGAGGAGAAGGGAGCACATCAGGAATGGGGCAAATCAGAGGGTAAGTCATAGAAGGAAATTATTGTTGTGAATCTTTTCTTCCATTATTTCAAAAAATCAAATGTCTTTTCCTTTGCTATGAGTTTTTTCCTCTAGGCCTATTGCCTTGTGTATTTGGAACTCTTTCTTATCTTTTTTTTCTATTGGCATATGTAAAGAGGAGAAGGGAGCACATCAGGGATGGGGCAAATCAAAGGGTAAGTCATAGAAGGCAAATCAGAGGGTAAGTCACACGGCCAAGTTATCAAAATACGTAAGTCATAGAGGGCAAATCAAAGGGCAAGTCACACGGCCAAGTTATCAAAATACGTAAGTCATAGAGGGCAAATCAAAGGGCAAGTCACGCGGACAAGTTATCAAAATACCCAAAACATAAAAAAATTATTTAGTGTATTTTTTAATTGACACTTGACCCAATACAAATCCACCCTTGGCCCTAGGTTAAAAAAAAAAAAAAAAGAGATCCCTTTGAAGAAAATTTCAAAACCTAAAGTATAATTTAAGAATTACAAAACATCAAACATTTTTGCTACTTCACACTAAGTGATTGAATTTCAAACTTGCTACTAAAATTTTTTGTATACGTAATTCTACTAATGCGGTAGAAATTTCATAAAAAATTCAAAAAATGTTTGTATGATACCTATATCGTTTATCACATAATTGGCAAAGTGAGAACTTTATTATGAAAATTTGTTATCCGCTAATGTTTATCAATATTTATTAAACTGCTATCGTCTCTAACTAAAGAATAAATTACTTTAATAACTTTCACTTAAGTCTTCTTTTAGAATTAATAAAGAAGAAATTGATTTCGTAAAAATAAAAAAAATAAACTTCCTCTAAAGTCTTTTTTCAGAATTAATAAAGAAAAAGTTGATTTAGTAAGTTTTCTCTCAAGTCCTTGCATTCACATTTAGTTATACGGTCGTCTTCACATTTGGTATCAAAGCCAATAATGGATTGCTAAATCAATAGTTAATCATTATATATATGTAGGGGACAGTAGTATATTTACCTAGCATAATGTTTATTGTTCTTCTACTACTATGTTAACTATGAACGTGTCTTTTTAAAAAAACGAGCATATGGTTCAACACCCAAGTCGCATTAGGTTGTCGTTTAGTTCGTGAGGAATGTGAGGCTTAAATTACCTATAAATCATTGACAGCCGAGTATGCACAAGTCTTTAAAATTTTTATCTTCATGGTTTTTACAATATTCAGAACCAGAATAATCATTAATTTGTGGTAAATTATCAGCTATATGAAACACATAACGATTAACAATCATTGAAAAAATTATGAGTTTCATAGCATCTGGTAAACCATCTTCATCTATAACAAATGAAGAGATTGTGGAGTATTTCCAGTCTCAACAACTTAATCAGCGGACATTACCTTCAGTAGAGTCCAAAAAGATTTACAAAATTAGAATCTTTGACTTCCATAGTAAGCATGCTATCAAGACTTTAGAGCAATCTATATGTTTTGACAACAGTGAGCAAACCCTTAAGTTTTTATGCATTAGCGACATCCGAAAGTGTTTGAATAAATACAGCTATCTGCATATAGGTTTAATGCAAGTTGCTTTTAAACCTTTAACTTTATTTGGTCTAAAATGCTTGTATTCAAGTAGATTCAATGGATGCTAGATGTAATGATTGAAAATCCTCACTGATGGGAATTGTCCAAACCAGCTTATCTCATGAACCAATTTATTTTAATGTTGAACCAAATCCTAACTTTTCTTTGACTGACAGAAGGAACTTGTTTGAAGTAGTATCTTTGCATATTCAAACTCAAGGTTATAATTTTTATCACTTCCTCGATTTTCAATATATTATTTTAATAGTTTGTCATGAATAAAACCTCACAACGCTTAATAATCAATCCAATATCTCAAATCGTTTCATCATACACAATACCATCAGAAGTCACGTTTAAGTATGTTACATCAAAGTGGACAAATTTTTGGCCCGTTACATATATCAAAATAGATTATCAAAATTAAACATTTACATTTTTTTTCAAACATAAGAAATAACTCTAGAATAAATTAGTTTACATTTTTTAAAAGTCATTTTCAAGATTTTGAATCTCTCCTACCAAAACTTCAAAACCTGCATTTTACCATGCATCACATGCGCTTCATGCAAAACGTCTGGAACAACACCTGTAAAAATAATAGGGTGAGCTATATAGTCCAATAGGAATATTTGCACCTATGCCATGGAATAATGAACTGAAATGGCCTATAATATGATCCATAAACAATAAACAAGTACGATCTTATACTAATCATAAGATAAGCATAAACGACAGATACAACCTTCTTACAACACCGTTCCGTTGTTCAGTCGACCATATCTCACTACCAATTCTTTCTCTATTTACCATTTCACGATATCGGGTCATTATCCGTTGACCATTACATTGTACCAATACATTAATCATAACACAACTCATGAGTTTCAGCCATGGGTCGCTATTTGTTATCAAGACAACACTCATATCCTTATGTACACACAATAGTCATCTCTCACGTTCCATGTCTCATATGTAAGGGCCTAGAAAATTTTTCATTTAATTTATGTAATCCAAATGTCGTTATTTGATTCGAATGCAATTATCTCCAAGAAAAAAATATTTGTTATGCTTTTGAAATGTGTAACATAAATTGGGTGATTAAATATGTTCGAGGTGAAGTGAGAGGTGGAAGAATGGTGTAGAACGATCGGATCAGATTTTAGGACCATCAGGTCAGGTTTAAGACCATCAGGTCAGATTTAAAAAAATATTTACTTTTGGCCAAACCTGACAGGTCAGGTTTGAGACCATCCGGTTAGATTTAAAATTTTGGCCTAAGATTTTTGAATTTTTGAGGTAGTAGGAAAACCTGACCGATCAAATTTTGGGACCATTCGGTCAGGTTTTGTGCGCATTTTTAAAAAGAGAAAAATCAAATTTTTTGAAAGAGATCTAACTTTTTTCAAAGGGGGGTTCTCTCTCTCTCTCTCTCTCTCTCTCTCTCTCTCTTTCTCTCTCTCTCTAGGAGTCATCTTTTCTACCAAACCCTCACTCCAAACCCTTGATTCCTCTTGATATTATTCAAATTTCTTCAAAATTCATCTCTAATATCTCTAGATTAGTGGATATTTTGCACTTGGAAGCATTAATTTCACTTGAGGCAAGATCTTGGAAATTTTTCACCACCATTGTTATTCAAGCTTTGGAAGCTCAAACATTTGAACCAAATCCTGAGGGAGGAATGTTTTCTCTTCGATCTATGGGTATTCTACATGTATTGACCCATATTTTTTCATTTCTATCATAGATAGGTTTTCGCTTAACATTACTCTATGTTAGTTTTTCTTTGGATTTGTGATTCTAATGTTAGATTTCGGTGCTTAACCACCATCTTTTCGTCTTTAGTTGGATAATTCTTTTTCCTTAGATTGGTTTTACCTATGTATTTGGTTGAATCATATTTTGTATATGATATTGGTGAGTTGGTTATGGCTTGAAGTACGATGTGTGAAATTTTGTCTTGGTTAGATATGGATTTCATAAATGGCGGGTATTTGTTAGAAAGACATAAAATTATCAATTGTGAAATGTCTACATTATAAACTTGTGATTTTTATGCATTTGACACAAGGCACAGTGGTCTAGCCTTCTTGAGGAGATGTGCTAGGGATAATAAAATAGTAGTCTAGCCTCCGATAGGAGTGGTACTAGTGTAATATTAAACGATGCTATCCTCCTTATGGGAGTGGTGCTAGTTATAAAATTTAGCTAGCTTCTTGAGGAAATTGTGCTAATAAGATGTTTTATCTTGTTGGGCCACCTACGGATGAGGTTCCATCATTGACCACCGAGTTTGAATGGAACTTATCAAACAATGAAATATTTAATGAAATTGACATAACGAAATCTTAACTTTTGAGATGAACATGGAAGCATTTGTATCACTTATCATTGGTTTAGTGTTATAACTTGTATATCTTGTTTGAGATCATTTGCGTCTTATATCATGTCATTTCATACTTGTGTGATATTGACATAGACATTCCTACTAGGCTTTGTAAGCTTACCCTATCTTTTTTATGTACAATCTCATATACTTAACATGTGGTGCGTGAAGTGCATATGGTAATGCATGACTTTGAAGACTTTTGCTAGAGTTACCCAATATCTTTGTACTAATATTTTTGTAAGATGTATTGTAACTTATTTTTAACTTCGTTCATTATGTTCACAAGGGAGTGTAAAACGGTTAACTCTAACATTATTTTGCTAACTCCTTTTGAACTGGGAATACTCTTTGATGTAATATCCTTAGACTTGATTTTTGCTACCTCATTGAATGAAATGTTTGATATTATGGGTGTATTTTTTAGTGTTGTAAGGTTTCATTTACAATATATTATAATAATAATATGTTAAAAAACGAGGGCATGACATCATAGGTATACTTATCTCATTCATCTAGCATCAAATTGTCATACCTCAATTCAATAAGATCACCCAAAATTTTATAATTTGTCCAAACTCTCAACAATCTACGACACCGACTTTTTATCCAATGAACCATTTGATCGATACCCAACTCACACAAGTCATTTTATTTTCTCTCATCATGGTTCATTCATAATCACTATCACCTCACTCGATGGTAGCTAACCATAATATTATCATTCCTGACACTCTCTTCGAGGAGAAGTACACAATCTCATTCCCTAACACACTCCATAGGAGGCTATCACTATTGTTCATGTTCGCACTTTATCCACCCATAAATGTATGTCCATTTCCCACATAAAATCCCAAAATATTATACAGGTAAGATCACAAGGGAAAAGCAAGGATCAAGCAAGGACGACATTAAATAGCTTTAATATGATTGTTCATAATCCTCTAATTCTTTTAATGTATACCATGACTCATGTGCGTCATCAACACATTCTCATTAATTGTCGAAGATATCTCCCAAATGAGACCAGTCTATGTCATCCTAACATTTCCATGAAGGGATCTAGTTCAAAATTCATGTATGTTATGTATCTCATAACGATTATCTCATATCACATCAGTGTCCACACGTGTCACGTATCACATAACTACTGCCCAGTTCCATTCATACAGCACAGACTATATATTCCACAACTTTCCGTATGTGTAATCTATAATCTTCGTAACTCTCATCATTTACCTTCTTTATTTTTATTTACCAACATATCAAAATGACAGTATACGTTCCATCACGACGCATCATACAACCTTCATTCACAACATGCCATAGAGTCCTACACAATCCCAATCATCAAGGGAAATTAACAATCAAGTCACAAAAGCGACAAACATTATAGTGTATACAAGGAACAAACAATAGAGGTAAGTGGATAACCCTCCACCTACGTGTTATTTACTAATCACTCCACATCATTGCATCTCAATGTGTCTTGCGACCATTACCGTTCATCATAGTGTTATATCTAACTTGTGTTACCGTCAATCATCAGGTAAAAATATTACTCCCTAATTCAACAGTTCTCATGACTCATTCTTGGTCCACATCTCACGTCTCATGTCCGTCATCACTCCTAACTCTCATCCAATGGTGGCTAGACGAGTTATATCATTTACTAGCATAATTTCTCAAGGGAGTTAGAACAACTTTTATATGTTCAATTCAATTTCAATCATCTACACTAGCACTACACCCGAAGGTGGCCAAACTGGATAAATTATTTTACTAGCACGATTACCTCCGGAAGCTAGCCAACTTTCATCACTAGCGCCACTCCCTTAAGGAGGCTAGTATCGGTTCATACAACTAGCCCCACTCCCCGAAGGAGGCTAGCATCAGTTCATATATTATTTTCTTCATTTTTATTAGCACATCTTCTTGTGGAGGCTAGATCACAATGCATTTTGTCGAATGCATAAGGAATCGTAATTTCACAATATGTATAATTCACAATTTGTAACATTATGACTTTTCAACTAACATCCATTCACGAGATCTATGTACAATGGACATAGCCTCACTCGTCATATCACATTACATATTCATCCTCCGACCGTATAATAAAATTTCACCTTGATTAAACACACGAGCAAACCCAATCTTAGGAAAAAGGTAGATCCACACAAGAAAGGAAACATATGATGAGAAAACACCAAAAATCTAAATACTTGAACAATAATTAAGGGAGAAACCCACGATGCGACTACAATGACAAAGTCCGCAATAACAACTGAAATCAATAGATATGGGTAAAAACAAGTCATATATCCCTAAATAGAAGAGAAAACATCCCTACCTCAAGTTATTAGCTCAAAAGGTTGAGTTTCAAAAATCCAAACTCCAATGGTGGTGATGAAGCTCTAATGAATCCCTCCAGGTAAAATAATGCCTTCAAGTTTGAGATATCACCCAATCTTTAGATATGAGTGGAGGATCTCGAAGGAATTTGATAGATTTGGTGTTGGATCCAAGGTTTGAAGTTGGAGTTTGATAAGAAAGAAGACCACTAGAGAGAGAAAGAGAGAAAATCCCTTTTGAAAAGTTAGATATTTTTCCTCAAAAAATTTAATTTTTCCCTTTTAAAACACACTTACAGAACCTAACTGGAAGACTTGACTGGAAGGTCCAAAACCTGACCGGAAATTTTTTTAAAATTTCAAGCTAAAATTTTAAATCTGACTGAAACACCTAACTGGTCAGATTTTGTTTCTGACTCAAAATTTTTAAAATCTGACTCGATGCTTTCTAAACCTGACTGGATGGTTGTTAGACCTGACCCGATTGTTTTCGAGCCTGACTTGATGATTTTTCAACCCTCCTCCACTTCCCACTTCACCTCATCCATACTCAATTACCCAATTCACGTAATACTTTTCAATACAAAGTAATTAACAACATTTCGATTATATAAATAAAAATGAAAAAACTTTCGGGCCCTTACAATTTTTTACCTGGATTTGAAACTATTTCAGTTATCTATCATATTCACTACAATATTATGAAAACTATGTGTCCTAATGGTGTCTTACGCAGTGACCCAGGCAAAACAGTAGTTATAGAAAGTAATTTTTTAACTACTAATGTTGCTGTTTTCAAGTTGATTAAGTGGGAAAAAGTTAGTTTCCCCTCTACTTGGACCATTTAAAATGTTGTCACACCTAAACCAATTATCAGTAGTGACATAGGCCAAATTACCCAAACATTTGAAGGAGATGTTGAAATATGGTTTTTCAATGACCATGTTAGCTGTATCTCCTTACCAAGACTTCCTAGAAGCATGTTTTCTAGACATAATTATGTTTTTCCATATAGAGTGTCTCAGCCATCTTCGGTATCTTCTAGACGTTCTGTTTCGGAGTTACTAGATCATACACCATCAAAACCACCTGAGAAAATTAGAATCCCAGAAAACCTAGAAGAAATTAGGATTTCTGAACATCATATACCTCATGGTGTTTACAATAGAGTCGGTGACAACTCACCTACTCCATCAAAAATGAGTTTTCACATATAAAAGTTTTTTGATGGATTACACACCTAATTCTCTCATTAGAAAAATTATCAGTAGTGAATTTGAGTCACCTGAACACAAATCATTTAGGGATTGGTATCTTGCCAAGTTTGACGCATATTGCTGTTTATTAAAGATCACTTTTATAAGGATCTAGAAAATAGAAAGACCGTCATGCCTTTTAAAAAATAGTTTTTGAATTGATATCAGAATCAATGTCACATAGCTATGATAGAAGACTATTAGAAACCGTGCACTACCATTGATGGGATGACAATTAAGTCTACTCATCCTCCACCTGATCCTTTAAAAATGGTAAATTTACAAAAAAAAACTCTAAAAGCTAGCCTTTATATTGATTTAGGGACTTCTCCTGGTTGTTTTTCTGTTGAAAGTTGTCAAATCATAAAGCAAAATAATTTTACCAATATGAACTTGCTGACTATTGGTAACCAGCTTAATCGTATTAAAGATAGTGTTCAAACTATTCTTCAAAATCAAAAAGCTAAGCAACCTATAGTATCTACTTTTAAAGATTTTTTATCTTTACAAAAACTAGATATTAAGCCACCTTTATTAGTCAACAATTTTAAACTTTCAAATCAAAAGAAAGAATCTGAGTTTGTTGGTTTACTTATTAGCCATATGAATAAGCCAAATATTAATGTTCTAAGTAAAAAATCAGAATTACATATTTCTTCTGGATCTGATCAAGAACAATATATCCAGGCTATTCAAAACTCTTTTAACAAACTAGAATATGATAAAAAAGACCCAAGGAGTTATAATATAACAAAAGCATCTTATAAACGTCCCACGTCCCAAGATCTTCTATCGAAAGAAGATTATTTCAATGTCCAATATTCATATAATGCTAAAACAATATATGAATGGAACATTGATGGGTCATCAGAATATCAAATTTATGAAGTCATCCATAAAATGATGATGTATTCCAATGTTCGAAAATCTGTAGGCAACATTCATAAATACATTGCCAAATTCATGGTTAATGGTTTCACTGGAAGCCTTAAAGGTTGGTGGGATAATTATTTATCTCCCCTACAACATTTGGAAATTCTTGATTCTGGAAATTGATCAAATATCCCAACAACTACAAGAATTTCCCTCAGGGGCCACACCCATGTGATGATATGAGTATGAAAAATCTGTATACACAAATTAGTGTTCAGATGACTTGTGTTCCTAGCATTACTTTATGAGTATATGGTATAGTTTGAGAGTTGGTTGGGGGAGTTTAATCTCAGGCTAGTTGGCTTTAGTGTAGATTTTATTTTTGGTGAACAAGTGATCTTCTGGAGCATTCCATGGACACGAGAGGATTTTTAGGATTAGGCTAGCCTCCACCTGTGGTTTGGTCTAATAGTTGAGGGAGAGTAGCTAATCTGTTCATTTGCGGTCTGATGTAGCAGTGCTCTTTTCCTTTTATAATATATATTTTTTGCCTTTACAAAAAATGATATGCATATGTAGCTAATATATATACGTATAAACAGATAATGAATAATATATGTATATGAAACAAAATCAAATAATTAAATTGAACGAATTTATTTTAGGGGAACTTATTTTTCAGTCCAATCTCTAAGTGTTTCTTATGTTTTCATCATATGTACTTACAAACATTAAATTTTGGTCCTTTTTAAAAAAAAAAATACCAAACATATTCTCTTGTTAACAATAACCCAGGTTAGAATTAAAATCCCTAAAACCACGCCAACAATCCCCACCAGCAAAAATCGAAAACGTCAAACTACAAATATTGGAATCGTCTCTCCCAAAAATCACAGGAATGAGCAAAAACGACAAAGAATCCTCCATTTTGGGACGTCGCCGCAGATCTAGAGCTCTGGAATCCATCAACTCACCGAAATCGCATACAAACGCCGCACCACATCCACGGAAGAACGACCGCCGGTGCCAAAATATGGAGCACAGTTTGATTTGACTGCTATCAGAGAAGGACGACGAAAGTCAAACGATTTTTGTCAGACTACGGGCTAGGGTAAGGTACGAATCGTTAGAATACATGTTTGATTTGGATGAAACTAACTTAGATATGGTATATTTAAAGAAGAAGATACGTATATGGTACGATTTCAATGGTGGTGGGTTTGAATGTTGTTGCTTCCCTATTTAGTTTTTTATGTTCAATTTGAGTTGGCTCCTGAATTAGGTGTTCATATTCCTTTCAACCTATTTGTTTTCCCCTTAAGTTTTGTTTCCCTGATATGCGGGATGAATGATGACTACGTTGAGAGTCGATTTTCCTGGCCTGATGTTAGGTTTTTGTGAATTGAATGGTTTTTATCTTTTGATTTTTGAAGTTTTACCATGTTGTTGCTGTGCAAACGGCATAATAAATACTTGACGTCCAGTTCATGCAAATTTACCATGTTTCGAATGGGCTTAGTATATGTTTTTTTAATTTACCATAATCCCTTGAAATTTACCATATCAATTATCTCAATATCTGTATAGTGGGTCTCTTTGAACGTACTGAAATTTGAACTTACTTTTCTTATTTTTTCCAGAATTTTGTCACAAAATTAGTTTTGAACACTAGTTTGAAGTGTGAAAACTTGATAGTGGTTGAATTGAAAATGTTCGAATTCGGGTAGTCCGAACGGTAACCGTAGTTAGGGTGGCGGAACCAAGGCTAATTTTATGAAATTTATCATCATCTATTATGTTATTTGGTGTACTTCATTCTGCAAATTTATCATCTGTGGGGATTTCAAATTTACCATTTGTGAAGATTTCAAATTCAAAATACAAAATTCGCCATCCAGTCATATTTATTGCCTCAGGGTTTTGGAAAATCTAGCTCATATCGAAGAATCTTCAGTCATTATGTGAAAAAATCAGATTGTTCGTTCTCGATCACGCGGTTTGTATGAAATTTACCGCATTTATTTGATTTTGTTACTAATTGCAGTTGCTGAAGAATTCCATAGTTGGCAGCGATACAGTGCATAAAGTTATTGTGATTTCCATGGCGCAAATATGTAAGTGCTCTTATGTTAATTGATAGTTATGCTGCTTACACTACACTTGTAATTGATGAAATGTGATTTGATGACTATCTTGGTTTTGCGTTTGCTATTTCTATTATAGATCGAACGTCGATCCACGCTAAAGGCGGTGTAATACTAACACCAATTGAGAGGCCAAACTCGGATACAGTAACGAGCAATGATTCGACGTTGAGGCATAGTTGGTCAAGATCCAATGATAAGAAAGGCAAGTCAGTTGACCGCAATGCAAAGACAGTGTATACCAGATATCACGCCCTCAATTTCAAACATATAAAATAATACATATCATTTAAGAAAATCTCATAATTCTCACCAATAAGTTCAAAGATTTCATTCATGACCAACCATCTAATCAACATTTAAAATGTATTCCAGCTCAAAAGGGCATAACCCAGCCCGATTATATCAAAATGTCATATCTAACTGTTTAAAGATACATTGTTTAATCATAAAAATAGACAAAGGATATATAAGTTGCATAAAACCTTTCAAAAGATTTTACAAGACACTACATGAAGTCTATCAATGTAGCTCCCAAAAATGATATATTATCTCAAGCACTCCATGCTAAATTTTCGATGGAGTACTTGGAAAGGATAGAGTGAGCTATACAGCCTAGTAGGAAAATCTACACCAATATTATGAACGTATGAGGTAAATTGGCATGCAATACAAATACTGTATGATAACAAGTATAATCTCAAGAAACTATATCAAAAGATGCATGCTCAATGTACTCACTCATGACATTGTCATCTATCCATTTGTTCGTATGTCTAGCTCTTGAATCCCTATTTCCATTATGTACATGTCGTCACTTACTATCATATTAATTCTCTTTTACATTATTCTCAAATGGGATCGTAACATCATGACACATCCTCTAAGTACATCTATAACAAAAGTGAACAATCTCGTTCATTCTCCTAACACGCTCCCGAAGAATGCTAGACTAGGTAGCACTACATAAGTATGATCAGATGCTTGACACAGAGGAAGTAACAAAATAATGCCATAGCAATCCATTAACACTAAGTCATTCACCTGTCAAATACTTTAAGACACCACATGGCTCCATGTCTTGTCAAAATATCATTGTTATATGTCATATTTGTTTATTCCTAGCATTTTTAAAGGAATCTAGTACATTCTTAGCATTTCTAAAAGAGTCTAGTTCATTTCTAGCATTTCCGAATGAGTCTAGTTCATTCCTAGCATTTTCAAAAGAGTCTAGTACATTCCTAACATTTCTGAATGAGTCTAGTACATAAAACAACGTTTTATCATCATTTCGCGTGTCAACGTACATGTATATATCACATTCTAATTCTCATCCAATAATTAACGTATCATACGTATGTCTCACATTCAATCAGTCGAAACAAGTCTTTAAGTTCCATGTAGTTCAACAATTCACAAGAAAAAGATAACTCATAATTTATGATATTAAAATAGTGATCTATTCCGGTGATAGGAGAAACAAGCCACTAACACGTCAACACTAACAAGCCCGTATCATGCCCTTGCCAAATTCTCATAACTTGTCTCACAATCAAAGTTGTTCTATGGGAACACATCATATACTCACACACATGTCAAACAAAACAGCCAAGGCATCTCACACATAAGGGGGTCACCACTCCACATTCTAACTCAACCAAACACTGCAAGATGCCTCACAATGGGGTGAAGCCTAACTCCTTCCTAAAGGACAAAGGAACTCCTCACTACACTAAAGTCAAGTGAACTATCTTTTGAATCGATGACATGAAAGGTAAACTCAAGCGCAATCTTCTCACAACAATACCCGAAACACGGTCAATACAACGATTCCTCTCAAGTAAAGTCTCAGCCTAAGGGTAGACAACTGGTTCCCATACGAGAGATATAGAATGATCACAATCTCGACATGGGTTCATCTCAATGCAAAAGCTTACTCCTCGACTCAACTTACTTCCTACCAAGGGATAATGATAGCAACACCGGGTAACCCCATTATTAGGGCACGTCTCACTACTCAATCCAACTTTCACCTCTTACAAAATATCGTGAACTCTCATTTTTGTTTTCAAAATATTCATGCCATAAGTTGAAAATGTGATTCGTATCCAATTCCGGTATCATCCGATAACTTTATAAAATCTAAGATTTTCCTTCAACAAAACGCCATAAATTCTTATTAGAATTCCCAAAAATGACTTTCATTTAATTGGTTAAAATGCCGTCCATGCCTAACTCTCGTTTCGTCCTATCATCATATGAAGCAATCATAATAAAGTACGTTCAAATAAGAAATCCAAGTATGAACATCTATAAGAGAAGCAAAAGAGCTAAAGTCTAATGGGGAAGACAAAAGTAAGATTTTTAGGTCCCCCGTCCGGACATCTAAAAATATGATGCTTTGTCTCAAAATCCCTCAAAATCGTCCTGTTCTGTCCAGTTCCCCGTCTGGACATTGAACTTCCCATCCGGACATCAAGTCTCCCGTCCGGACATCCGAAAATACCTCTTTTGGCCAAAAGTTTGGGCCAACCGTCTGGTCTCCAGTCCAAACATGGGGTCACGAGACACAAAAAAGCGCAGAAATCACACTTTACTCTCAAAGGTCTGAAATCAACCCAAAACTCAAATACATTATCAAAACAAGTTACAAACACATATAATAGGTGAAACCCCCTACCTCAAGGTCTTGTCAATGGATTTGATGAAGAACACAAAGCCCTAACTTTCAAATCCTCTTGATTTTTGAATCCTCCTCTCCAGGCTTCGAATCAACGATCAAGTCTCGGATACTTGTCAACCATGATGTCATCCCACACTATCTCAAAGGAATTTGATAATGGAGCAAAACCCCATAAGATATGGTAGAGAGAATGAGGAGCCAATGTAGAGAGAAAAAGAGGAGTGAGCAAATGAAGTGTGAGTCATCCCCCCTTCTAAAAATCTGATTTTTATGCCCCCAAATGGGTCCCCAAATATATCGCAATGCTGTCACGTATGTGTATGTATCAAATAAAAGCCCCGAGTCCAAGCCATGGTGCTAAAAGTTCCGAATTACATATAATAACTTAAACACATATTCTTAAACACATAATCTTCCGGGGCTCATTAAAGAAACCTTGACAGTCAGAATGCGATGTATATTCTTCCAGTGAATAAGATAAATTTAGGATGATGGCTTATGTAAGGACCCAGAAATTTTTTCGTTTAATTTAAATGTTCAGAGATTTATGAGGCATTTGCATTTATGCATATTGTGTAATTTGGGGGTTTTGAGAAGTGGTATGTTAGTCACGGACTTGATATTGACATGTTACATAATGTAGGGGAAAATGTAATTAAGAAATTTTGGAGTATAAATAAGGGATTTAGTTTTTTTTTTTTTTTTGAGATATATCTCGTTTCTCCTAAATCCTCTTCTCTCTCTCTCCCAGAGCTATCTCTCACCGTCTCACTCCCCCACTCAAATTGTTGATTCACACCTCCATATCCTTCAAGATATATCACTACCCATTGATATCACAAGCTCGGGTGCGCCATTTTGCTTGGAGCTTTTCTCACCATTGGAGTTAGGGTTTCCTTGAAAGCTCAAACCTTAGATTTTCATTTTGAGGTAGGGAGTTCTAACCTATAATATGTGTATATGACTTGTTTTGGCTTTCTTTTCATGTTTAGTTCTTGATTTGTTGTTGGTATGGTTGGTTTTGAGTTTTGAGAAAATTTGTCAAAAATTGCAGAAATATGGAAATCGCACTGGCCACTCTAGCGACTATCATTGTTTTGGTATCGCTCCACCGATTTGTCCAGTGACTACCATTGTTTTAACTTCACTCAAGCAACCTTAATATTGCTCGATCAACCTTAATATCACTCATGCATAATCAAGGGTTGTGGTACAAGGTAGAACAATATATCCTCTGTTTCGAATATTTGTCTCTTGAATTATGGATGTTTAATGACATTTTAGGGCATGTTATGAACGAAGGAAATTGATGTGTGATATATATGTGACATTCATGGGTGTTTGACGATGAGAGAACATGAGCAAGCATCCACTCAGAGAATTGTTAGGAATGGTACGAACTAGCTTCCATTCAGAGAATTGCTAGGAATGATATGAGATGATGTACTGGCCTCCTCCGGGAGAGTGCTAGGAAATGATAATGCTATGGCCAACCACCTTTATCCAGCCACCTTTAGGTGATGCGCTAGTCGACCTAGAATTGTGCATGTTGTTATGGGACCGAGCGCGATCCTTGTTTAAAATCCAAACTCTTCTCCTCTTTGAATAATCTGGTACAATGGAGAAGGTGCGAGTATCGGTCCTTAGGGAATGGCTTGAGCTAAACTTGGAAATGTAGCATGCACATTGTGGCGTTTAGGACAGCAAACCTTCATTCAAATTTTGGTTTAATGATCTACAAATCAAAACACTAATACAAAAATTGGTTAAATAAAAAATGAGGCATGGTCATGAGAGTCACCTTATCTCTAACTTAGGTATAAAATATCTTCTTCTCAAATACTGAACCAGGCATAAAAAATTTGTGACATTGGCCGAAATATATGTATATGAAAATCATTCATTGCAAAAAAATGTTTTAAGATGAATTTGTCCCTAGACATTCAGTCTTAGTATGAAGCACATGAAACCAAGTATCGGACGTACCATAAAGAACTTCGGGTACACCCAATCAAAATTTTAACACTTCATCTTAGGTTCAAGAGGTGGACCCATACCGTGAAACTAACTTTGAAAATCATTTGAAGACGACATCAACATACCTAAGTCATGGGATGAAGATTATCCTATGACCAAGCCTATAGATTTAGCCCAACATAATGAAAGCAAACATGGCAACATATGTAAAGAACATGGAAAACATGGTTGAAATTGAACTAAGATTGAGATTGAAAACTTGAACTTCTTGAATTTCTTGAACTTCAAAGGATTAGTACAATGGAAAATGCTCTCCACACTACACTACATGGAAAACATAGTTGAAGTTCTTGAACTTCAAAGGATTAGCAAATCGCTATGCAATTATGATAGTTCACATTCTATACATTTTGTGTTTTTAAGTATTTTTTAATATTACAAGATAGATTGTGAAAACGTTAATTTTAACGTCGATCAATTTAGCAAATAAATATTTGATTATCAAAAGGATCAAGATGACTCTTCTAATCAAAAACAACTTAAAGAAATTGCAAAAGAGAAGTTCATCTCATGCATGCCATTCCTTGTGCATTTTCAGTGTAAATATGCCCCAAGTCTAATCGAGAAGAATCTCATGTTTATGACAACACTTGGACGGAATACTGTTTGACTAATTTCCTTTTTTTAACACAAAGAAAAATGCAGAAAATATATCCAGAGACTAATTCCATCTTCTACAGGATACAAAAGAAACCCGGGAAATCGAAAAGGAATGAAACAAAGTGATAAGTGATTTCCGCATTACAGCAAAGAATTAGTATGCATTGGAAACAAATGAAACTACTCAATAAATTGCAAATTATGTTCTACAAAATTTGCATTGACTTGCAAAATCATGGCTACACCGGTAACTCATCATAAGAGAAGAAAGAAGAATGAAGCAATATTCACTCCTGAAAGCTGCTAATCACTTGCCCATTTTCTCACAACTCTTTCTTTAGCAGAAATACGGGTAGGGGCTTCCTCCTTCGGAAGGTTCTCTACCATGGCACGCTTAGAAGAATATACCTTCCGCAAAATCCATGATTTGACATGAGCAAACGCATTTCGTGGTCCTCGCATAGCAAATAGCAAGGGATTCAAAATGAAAGCAAGCATCATCTCACCTTGCGCGAATATGAGATACTGCAAAACGCAATGAAAGGTACATCTTTTGAGAGAATGAGAAAGAGATGGAGGCATATCATATACGAGGTATGTTATGCTGCATTTGGATCAAGGATTTGGAAATGTAAAGGTAATGGAAAATGACGTGCTACATTCATTTTCCATTTGTTTTCCGTTTTCCTTCCCTAAATATTTTCCTTTTCCTTGATTGTGCTTGGATCATGTTGGGTAGGGACTTGAAAAGGGAGAGGGAAAACAATGAAAAAGATTAATTATGCGCCCTTAGATCCTTTTTCTTTTTCCTATGCTTTTCCTTTCTCTCCATAAAACTCTACTCATGATCCAAACAGCCTAGAGTAATTTACGGGAGAAAAGCTGAGAAATTTCTGACCATGAAAATAAGGCCTAGGATGGCAAGGCTTGTTTGCAGCGCTTCCTGCCAGAAATGGTCCCCGTTGGACCCACCTCGACCCCATCCAAACCATCCTCCTCTACCACCCTCACCTCCCCCACTTGCCTCGGCTCTCTTCTTAATTTCTTTATCCCATAGCTCAAATTCAGTTTTCTTTCCTCCAAGTGCACTTTCTAATGCTTTCTTGGCCTGTTCCTGCAACCGGAGGCATTGAAAGGTGAATCCACCAAAAAAAAATGGCAGAAGCAACAAATGAGCAAGAAAACGAAGAAGAAAAGATATAGCATTCTTTTATAGCTCAACTCAAAACAGCATTCAGTCAAACACTAAGTTCCTTTTTGTTTATAAATCTGACTGAGGCCCTTGGTCAACCGGCATTCCACCAGGTGTCAACAATGTATGCAAGTTTCAAGGATTAACCATGTTAAAATGACAATTTTTAAGACCACATGCCTATGACGGTTACAAAAATGACAATTTTAACACTACATGCCTAAGAAGGTTACAAAAACTGCGGCAGTCTGTCCCATGTTCACAAGTATTTTGTTCTGGGAAAACCAAAGCATGTCCTCTATGTCCTCATGAGAAGAGAATAAAAAGAATTTCAACGCCCTCTGCATTAGAAGTTTTACCTATGTCACTGTCTATTATCATGCAACTTGGTAGGTTCATTTCCAGGAACTCTCCTATTACACTAACATATAGGATTTGTTGCTTTAATCAACGCCACAATGGACCACTAATAAAGATTTTGAAAGGAAAAATAAGGATTGATAGAGCTGATTCCGTTAGTCAGGAACACCGTTTTATCAACTCAATTATATTGTTTTGAACAAAGGATGAAAGGACTACCATGAGGTAACAACTACAGTCAAATAGGATTGCCAATTGACTTCAAGCCCATGAAATAATGAATCCGTCATTTGTTCCAACCAAATAGAGCACCAAAAGCGAGAACAATAACTCGAACACCTCGCACAAAGAAAAGGACCAAACATGTTCAAGTGTTAACCAGGTTTGAGCATTTCCAAGGGGCATGTCGGGTCATAATTGTTGTCTTTCATCATCTTGATGTCTGATTCATGGATTATAGAAACAGGAAGTCTTTCTTGAACGTCTCAGGCTGAATCCATCTTTTAAGAAACTTAGCACTTCCTAAATTTGTACCTTAACAAATGATAGGTCTAAGTCGTTCTAAAACTGGAATATCTAGCCAAACTATCCATCAAGCATACAAAAGAAGGTCAATGTACATAAGTTAGTTTCACCTTAAAAGCTCCACTGTTAATTTCAATGGAAACTCTGACACATGAAAAGGTTACCCAGTATAAGCTACAAAGCAGTATTGAAAGATGCAAATCTAACCCTTGATCCTTTATGCCAAAAGTGGCTTCCCTAAGACTCAAACCACACAATATAGCTCCACAACCCAAGCTTTTACCATTATACCTAGCAATGAAAGCAAAAATGGAGTCCTCTGGGATGCAGACATCTGGCTAATCCAAGCATGGTTGATATAAGTTAGTGAAATACTTTGCAGTAGGCCTACCATTGAAACACAAGAAAGTCCTTCAAAGTTTGATGGGGGCCAAAGATGTAATAACTAAAGCATAGCACTTCCACAGGTCCCCCAGCAAACCATATTGGTACCAAGCCCACCTGAAGACCTTCTCGATGGGCCCACAACTTTGGGCTAATTGTCTATGCCCATCCTAGTTTCTGCATGAAACCGAGAGTGCAAAGTCTTCTGAATCTGTAATCAAACCACCAATCCCCACAAGCACTAGAATACCATATGTTGCTCCACCAACGTTAAAACCCACATGAATTGTGTGCGTGTGCGTGTGTGTGTGTGTGTGTGTGTGGGGGGGGGGGGGGGGGGGGGGGG
>JABCMJ010011004.1:0-18939 GCA_014822125.1 Arbutus unedo | reverse complement strand
TCATGGTTCGATATTCTGGTGTCCTAGGCGTAGAGTCCTTCCTTATTTATTTGATTCTAAAGTTCCATCATAGGGCCCAGAAACACAGCCTATAGGTTCATTTTCCTAAGGTGAAAAAGTGGCTATTGCTGAGAAGTACTCTATTCATAGATTCTCTACAATATGCCGGGTATTTCATGCCTGGATCTGCATTCGAGCTGGCGATCTGACCAACCGATCGACCGACCAAACACGTACTGACCCGATTGGTAGATGCTCATCCCGATAGGGCAAAATCTATTCGGGAACCACTCGCACAATACCACATCAACGAACCAAGCGCTAGACCCCGGCCAAGGAAGCCCGCAAGGGCGCTACTAACACGATTCGAGTTGCTAACCGATCAGCGATAGTGCTAATTACGGAACCACTCGCACAATACCACATCAACGAACCAAGCGCTAGACCCCGGCCAAGGAAGCCCGCAAGGGCGCTCCTAACCACGCTTGGCTTCGGAAATGGTGCCCTTGACCGCTCGGTATCCCAGGAATGCCTTGGTGAATCACTCTTCCCAACAAGGAAAAGGGGCATGATAAGCAGAGAAGAGCGCCTGAGATTAACCCTTCTTCTAAACTATTAAAGGTGACCTCCATTGAAAAGACTAGATAGTCACTACACTCACACCTTCATATTCTCTATACTGACTTGAAGGTCGGAGGGTACGTGGCTGGACAACTACCTCGGGCCACCAGACTTCTATGCAAGAGTCAAGGCAGCAGTGCAGACCATCTCACCGGTTTCTGGCACCATCACTAGCAAACCCAAGTTTTCTCTTTTAAGAAGAAGATCGTCCCAAGTCCAAATTTGCTTTCCCAAGTTCCCCTCAGGCATTGAAAATACTTGACGGTCAAAAAATATAGAAAACAACCAAACCTCAAGACAACAAAAGCTCAATTCAAATGCAACTACAGCAACATTCAATTGGGAAAAGAAGAATCACAAATTAGACAGAGACCACATCCCATTTCGACAGAAAAAATCAACTGATTTGCAAACGCATCTCAACAGTCTATCGAATGTGTATGCAGATGTTTTTGTCATGGTGGATTTCATTCGTCAATGAATTGGTTTACCTTCTTTCCTCTTTCAATATATTTGACTGCAAGAAGCTCCTTTGACTTCTTATCCCTTACCAATCTTGCCACTCCAAAATTCCCAGAACCTAGTTCTTTCAATGGCTCATATTTTTCCTCCATCCGAAGACACTCCAAATCAAAATACCCAACCAAAAACCCAGATGAAGAAAAGTAGATAAGAGAGAGAGAGAGAGAGAGAGAGAGAGAGAGTATTTTAAAACTCCAAGGCCACCTCACCAAACTGGGAAAGCTCAGTTTTTGCTATTTTTCGAAGCCCAAGTCCAAAGATTATAATAATCTGAGTATTTACCGGATACATGTGTGCTGTAGATATTTATTGGAATACACGTAGCTTCAAAGCATCAGCCTTCGCTGAACCTGATTCTGACACTTCAGTATACAAGGGTCACTTCCCGAGAAAATTACTTCGAAAAAATCTAAGAGTACAGATGTCCAGATACACAGAGACATAAAAATTTTATGTATATTTAATGGCTTTATACACATTTGTGTCCGGATATATTTTTAAATACATCTGTATCTTAATATATTCAGACACATCTATGTTTTTAATATTACTCAAATTCCTTACATATCTGCAACCATAATGCTTCAAATGTGAACGTGTCAATTTTTATAAAGACTTGTGCAACGATTTAATATTTTTATATTTTAAATTAAACAATTTTTTTTCTCCCATTAAAATTTACATGTTATTACTTACAAGAATCAACAATGATGACATTTTCAAATTTTTAATATGTTTTATTCTAACGGTCTTTAGACAATGGCTCTCATTTGACTTTAAATCTAGCAGTGTTGAACCATTTGTCTTTAACTTAGATTATTTTTAAACACATTTTGGTTAAATTTGGCCTCACTAATTTATTTTTTATTTCTATTTATTTATTTTATTTTATTTATTATTTTGACCTTAATATTTTGTGATTTATTAGTCCGTCTTGATGAAAAAAATCTAAAAAGTATAAAATTATATCCAAAAATTTAAAAAATATCACTAAACATGACGAATAAGCTAAAGAAATCTTTATTTTTGATTTATTTTTATCTTTTCTGAATTTTTTAAAAATTTGGTCCATTATTTATAATTTTTTTGAAAACTCTCGTCGAGATAAACCAATAAATCATAAAAAGTTGATAAAAAAAATACAAAAAATTTCACATAAAGACAAAAAAAAATTAATAAATACCACAGTCCAAATGGATCATTTGTTTCTATTAAAAAAATCACATTTGTTATTTTGGCCTTAATTTTTTGTGGATTATTGATCCATCTCAATGAGACGAATCTAAAAAAAATATAAAATTATGTTCAAAAGCTAAAAAAAAAAACCAATAATACAACGAATAAACAAAAAAAAGTTCCTATTTTTTTATTATTTTTGCTTTTTCTAAGTTTTTTTTAATTTTCTTCATTATTTATAACTTTTCTGAAATCTCTCATTGGTACGAATCAATAATTTACAAAAAGTTAAAAAAAATAAACAATTACAAAAAAATTCACATAAGGACGAAAAAATAATCAAATAATAAAATGAGTTGAAACCCAGCCTAATTATTTTTTAAAACTAGCAAAGCTCCCTTTAAGAATTGATAAAACTTGAAAGTTTTTGAACATGATACTTTAAGAGAGAGCAAACTCTTACGTCTCAAGATTTGATCATCAAGCTAACTCCTTGAGTTTAAGATTCATGCTAAATACCAACAAGGATTTGGCATCCATTTTGATATTAAGGTTGGAGAATAACTTAACATCAAAACATGTTGGATTCAACACGTAAAATTTGAGACATTATCCTTGTTGACAATTGACGTAGAATTTCGTATTTGCAGATGAGAGTGATGCAAATAATATTTTAAACATATAAATTCTACCACTAATTAGGGGCACTTTGATAGTAGCATATTCACAAAAATAATAGAATACAAATTTAACATGGAAAGAATAGATATTTTGATTGTTAAAATTTGAGATGTTAAATTGTCACAAATTATAAAAAAAAAATTAGCATTTCTAAATCTGTAATTATGAATGGAGATGCTCTTACATGTTTGAATCTTAGTATTTGGGTGATTGTAAGAGAAGTTAATGTAGCATGTGATCACAATATAAGAACAGTAATAAATCACTCTTAATCCACTTTTAAGCATCTTAATACATTATTGACACTTAAGATTCACTCAACGAATTCTGTATAAACATCAGGTTTGGGTGACTGTTAAACAAAAAAAGTTGTAGTAGTATCGTGCAGTCTCAGTCTCAATGTTCCTTACGTAATCTTGTTAGAGCTTGTTAAATTTGTTCATTACTACGAACTTGTTCACCTGCTTTGAAAAATAGACATGAAGTACGATTTTGATAAGGAAATAGATCCTCTTCCATCTCTTTCTAGAGATTAGTCCATTTAGTATATTCATTGGTCAGCTAATTAGATTATTCAAATCTTTCATACTTTACACACATATATTGTCGCGTTTGTCTATCGTGTCAAAAATTATGTCGATCATGTAATGTCCCATTTTTTTTATAACATTAATAAAAGAATAAAGTAACACAAACTCCAAAACATTTCATTGATAATAAAATATATGCTAGTACAATAATAGATAAAGATCACGTTTAAAAACTGTGATCTTTATTTAATTACGGTTTTGAAAGCGTGGTTGATTGGGGCGTAAATAAAAGTCCTGAGATTTAATCACAGTTTTTTACCTAATCAAAAGTTCATCGAAACTGATAATAAGACTAAATAAGCATGATTAAATGTTATAAAATATCACACTTTTAATAAAAACAAACTGTGATTAAATGTTATAAAAGATCACATTTTTAATCAAAAAAGTAATTAAATGTTATAAAAGATCATGCTTTTAACTAAAAATCGTGGTTATAAATACTTAAAATATTACGCTTTTACGTACAAAAAAATCGTGATTGAATCTCTAATACAACACCTCCATTCACCAATATTTAATTATGCCATGCATTTAAAATATGAAATTATAAAAAAAAAATTATTCAAACCACAAAAACAAGATTATCAACAAAATGAAAAAGAAACATTTAATTAACTCATAAATCCGTTGGGATCAAAATCAAACTAAAAAAATATCAACAAATGTGTTTATACATAAAAAATTCAAGTTAATTTCTAAAATCAAACTAAAAAATTAAAAAATTAAACTGATTGTAATACAATTCCTTAACATGGCAGTAAACTGCTAACTCGTGTGCCTAAACATATCTTGAATCGATGTCAAGTTCGCTATAAAAGTAGATACCATTGCAAATATCAGAGTTGAGTTGGACAGAGAACCTGAGGCAGCAAAAAGGAAATTAAAGCAATACATGAGATCGAAAAACATGTGCCAAACTAAGCTAAACACCTAAACTTATGAACCTTGAGATAAGCACTTGAGCACTAGAAGATCGCCATCACTTATTGAAAAATCAACATCACTACAACCAATTAGCAGCAAGCAAAATCAGCATCTAGCAGCAAACAATCAGCAATCCTTCTCATCCAAGCTAGCAAAAGAACAACAAATCAAGACATCAAAATTTCAAAATTCATCAGCATTCTTCCAATTAACAACTTTAGCAACAAAAAGTGAGTATTGCAACACCAAATCATACTTCTGTGATTCCCTCACAAAGCCTAAACTTCCCCTAAATGAAGGACCCTAGATTGAAGTTTGTAGTTTCAAAATTTTGAGGGATCTTGAAATGATGGGCAATGGAATTACTTTTAACCGATAAGGTTATTTAGTTATTCACTGCTATAGTCTTTTTCTTAATTCCCTTCTACCTAGATCATATTTCTGTTGTTTAGGTAAGTTTAAGGTTTGAGATAGCTTTTGCATTTGTAGATAGCAAGTTGTGATTTTTTGTTTTTTGCTTCCATCTATATAAATATAGTACATATTTTACTCTTATAAACATATGAAATACCAAGATAAAATCTTCCAAAAAGGAATTTTTCGCAAAAGTACTTTACGTAGATATTTCAGAGCTTTTTCAACTTATACTAAATGAACCACTGTTCAACAGTATCTTCTTGGGAGAAAGTGTTGTCAAGAGCCAAATATTCTGGATCTGCTTCATCTTGTTTTATACTTGGCGTGAAATGTTAGGGGTAAGAAAATATGTACCATGAGTTATGATGCTTAATAAGTTACTTAACCCTTCAATTTTCTTTTTAATATTTAAGATAATATAATAAAATAAAACATGATATATTATGCACAATTTATATAAAAATAGTAACATGTATGTATGAGAGTAAAATAAGATAGAGTGAAGTAACGTCAAATTTAAGTCCTCTAGTGAATCCTCAAATATTCATCATCTAATCTCAAGTACTATCAAAGTAGCAGATGTTACACAAGTTCTCTACTATTCAAATCACAAATAACAATTATGACAACATATTATTTCATACTGTCGGCTCCAATATATTTTCGGACTAAATTTGTGCATGAGCAGGCCAAAAAATGAGTGTGGCTACTCCTTTTAGGAAAAAAATTTAATGTGTAAGTTAAAACCAACAATCACCAGACGTTTGTGTTATCTGTTCTCTTACCTCAATGAAGAGAATTTTTTGTAAATGTTGACTCATGATGGCTCAAAATTAGAAGAAAACAAACAGTCACACAGAATTTGAAATGAACTACAGATGAATAGTAAATTTACAAGCAAACTTACAAAGGATCAAATGATCAAAGGATCTAGGTTGTTTTGAACTGATGTTACAAACCACTCATATTGTTATAGACTACGATTAAGCCACATACAGCTATAGATAAAACTATTGTTATGGCTACTGCTACACTAAGTATAGAAAAAGGAAGGCAGGTATAAAAAAAGATGTGCTTGTGTAGAGGTTCGTCCTCCTTTTCCTTCCACTCTTGGTCTTATTTATAGACCACTAGTGTTTGGCGTTACTTCTTTCTTGAATCTTCCCGCTTGAATGCTTGCGCCGCCTTCCCTCATTTGATATAGGAGCAAAACGTGATTGTTACACTTCGATCATGTTCTTATCTTTCTCTTATGCCCATGATGCACATCCTGTTTTCTTATTTAGGTCGTAGACATTATGACCTCTTTTCTTAGTCATCTTTTTTTTTTTGTAGTTTTAGTTCTTTATCCTTTTCTTGATGTGAATTTGTTTGCAATGTCAATAGATTTTTTTACTCCACAAATGTTGTAAAGATTTCCAACCAATAATATAGATCTTGACTTTGCCACTCTTATCAAAAAAGCTGTTATGAAAATTCATGAGAGCAAATCTGATTCGGGTCTTGTCATCAGAACTTTACGTTCAATCCACCACTGATTTTGGATCAAACATGTCACAAGGGTGAGTAAATGGCTATACCATGCTTACATCACTTGCCTAATCGAGTGGTAGTATTGATACTAGATTTTGCTCCACCTCTCAAACTATCATGGAATCTGCCATCAGAATGGACTCAAAGAAGTTTAAGCACGTAATGACCATTTTACCCCTAAAGGGCCAATTCAACGATTACAATCCTCACATTATCACATAATCAGCCTGGAATGTCTCCATGGTGAATGTCAAGATTTCAGCATGTCTCAGGAATCAGTTAGGCCATTCAAAGGAGGTCCGAGGGAGATTCGAACGCGAACAAACGATTTTGTCCTTCTAGTTTAACAGGGATGGGGAGAAGTCGAATTAAGCCAGGGCGACTTCACCATCTCAATTTTCATGAAGAATCTCAATATAATGCCATTGGAATGACTTGGAGTTCAATTAAATATTCCAATAACAAAACTGAAGAAATTTGGTAAATCGACAAACAAATGGCTGCTTCATCTTTGCATAGACCAGGGGTTGGGAGCACCATTCATCAAATCATAAAAATCTCATGTTATTAACCACTACGATGATACAAGTCCATTGACAGTGATTGGGACAAAAAAAATGACGCTGACAGTTTTTGATTGTTCAAAACGAGGCCTCAGGAGCATGACTTCCAATTCGACGTCTTCAAATTTTGAGAGGTACATATTATTGATCTTTACAGCGAAACGAGTCTATTGACTATATTAGTGGTCAAATCCGAGTTCGCTAGCTCAAGAAGCAGCGTTTTAAAGAGTTGTATTAATGTATCGACGATTATCCGAGGGCTACATTTGTGAGCCAATGTGTCCATAAATTAAACATTATACTCAAATTAATCCTCTCGATGATACGAATACATTGACTGTGTCTATAGTCAAATCCGAGTTCGTTTGAAGGTCCAGAGTAAAAACCTAGCATTTTAGGGCAATTTAAAGCATAAGAGTATTTTGGTAATTAAGTACATGACATCACCATGATGTCATAGGCATTTCCTAATCTTTCTCATCGATGGTACTTTTAAAAAATATTATCAATTTGGTAATAGACTTAAATTAAAGCTTTTATTCTTGTTGTTTAATAATATCTATAAATAGGGTTTGTGCTCTCAAATTGGGGATCAAATTTAAAAAAATCTCAATTCTTCCCCTTAGTCGCCCCACCTTGAATATCTTAGCCTTGAAGTTTTGTCTCTCAAAAATAAAAATTCGAAAAGAAATTTGAGAGTAGAAATTCTTTGAAGGTCTCTCTCTCTCCCTTTTTTATTTTTTTTTCCTTTGAGAAGTCGAGAAGCCACATACAAAAATCAGAGACTCGAAATTTATCCGAGAGAAAAACTTTAGTCTGTTTCCCTTTGACTATTTCCAGAATTCATAGTCTCGGAACATTCAAAACCAGAAAGAAATTATATTACAATTTTAGCTAGGATTTTATGCCAAAACAAGAGGAAGTTCTGCCCGATTATTTTCAGATTTAGAAAGATCCGAACATGTCATTACACTATCATAGTTCATGATAACAGGGCTTAAAACCTGGTGTTATGCCGGGTTATAGTTTTGTTTAGTCGTTCGCGTGTCTTTCTTATTTCCATGTAATCAACTGATTCGAATATCAATACAAAGTAGCGTTGCAACAGCCGCTTTATTTTAATTTTTGCTCTTATTATCTAATTTTTGTTTTTTTCTTCTTTTTATTTTCAATGTAAATATAATGCTCAGAAAGATTGACACTAGCATCCCTAGTCTGCAATTCTAGAAATTTCTAGTCTATTTCTAGAGATTTCTAATCCATATTTTTAGAATGTCAGAATGTCACATTTTTCAATCTTCTCTTCTTTTTTATTTTTAATGTGAATATCACGCTCGGAAAAGTCGGCACCGCATATCTAATTTGCATTTCTAGAGCCTCTAGTCCATTTCTGGAGATTTCTAGTCTGTGCTTTTAGAATGTCAGAGCGTCACCTTTTCGAGGTTAAAATTATGAAAATTGGTGCTGACCTAAGCTAATGTATTTTTCATGATTTTAACTTATATAATCTCGGAGCTAATATTTATATGTCCAGTATATCGCTCGATTGCGTCGGCACCTTACAAAGGTAAAAATTCATTACTTCATATCTAAGTAATATGAATAGTGGTCGTTAGTTCACGCTGACACGTTGTCAATATCACCTAGCTAAAAGTTATGATAATTTTGGAATTTTGTAAACATACGGGTGACATAGGTAGCCAGTATTTTGGAATAAAAATTTAACGGGCAGTGCATGTTATCTTTTCGCGACAGATTATCGTGATCGAAGTGATACTTATTATATTTTGCAATTTAGACCGTTAGTGACTGAGTAGGTGCCAAGATGAAGGATTGCGGATAAAAATGAATTCAAGCATATTTTGTAATTTGGACCGTTAGTGATTGAGTAGCTGTTGGGATAAAGGATTGTAGAAAAAAATGAATTCAAGCAAATATATGTCCTATCTAAAAACTGAGAAATATGAATAGCCGTTGTATTGTCCATGTCTTTCGGTATTTAGTCCCGCTAATCTCAAATGAAAGTATACCGTGCAAATTGACAATTTATGTTGATTTGCGTGTCGGACTTTTCGAAAAATTATCGGAACGACATTGACACTTTGTGCCAAATTAACCTTGAAATTTTTGGAACACTAGTGACATAGGTAGTCAGCGGGAGGGAATAAAAATACAATAATAGCTGACTTGGTTTAGGCCGAGATGGCATATTGCAATTTCAAAAAATATTAATATGGTAATTCATTAATAAAACAGAATTGGGCTATTGTTAAACTTAAAAGTTCCTAAACCATAGATTGAAAGTACTTGGTATCTCAGGAATAGAAACATAGCATGCAGATACCAGTTTGTATACCATATTTTGGTCAAAATTTAACATATGCTCAATTTAGATATTTGTGTCATCGGGAATTGAGTTGCATAAGTCGAGATCATGCCCGCGCACCTTATTTACTTTTTATCTAGTTGTACATTCAATCACTTGATGTTTATTCACTTTGGCCAAGGATAATAAAATGGAATTAATATGAAAAAATTAAGTACCGAAAGGGCGATATTGGGTGCCTAACACATTCTTAACTCGTAATAGTAAATTTTTGAACCTATCTATATATGTTTTTAAGACCAGATCAGAATCGTATTTCTGAGTCAAAATAAAATATTTTTCTAAAGACATTTTCTTCGAAAATGGCTTTAGAGCGTAACTTGAAACCCCCGAATTTCATGTCAAGTGGCGACTCAGAGTTTAAATAAGTCACAGCTGTTAAATAATTTTTTTTTCCATCGCATATCAAGTCAAGAAATTATTCCGCCATGTTCAACAATTTATTATTCGCGAGGGGGGCTAGAAAATTTCCTGACGCGACAGGTAGTTTACATAGTAGGTGAAAATAGGTTTTCCTTACTTCAGTCCCTTGTCAAAAATGGCAAGCAATGGCGCTCCCATTTTTACTCTAGGATAACTTAATCATTTCCAAGAAAAGATTTCTCTGCTTGCTCTGTCCCTAGAGCAACGAATGCAAGAATTGGTCTTGGACCTCAAACTTTGTTTAGTTCCTAAAAACCTTGTTGACTTGGTCGATTATCTCGATCGTCAGATCAACTTTCTTAAAGTACGGATAAAGCGTCTGTTGATACCAAATTTTGTCCTACCACTCAAAATCATCATGAAATATGCCATTGGAACGAGCTCAAAAAACTTATGTACAAAATGACTACTTTGTCCCTAGTTAGGTCAAAGACGCGTGGAATGATCTGAAGACCGAAGAGTTTCACTGGAGACACTTTCAATCACTAAGCAGGGCCATTAATATGATTTGGATGATATTTGAGTAACAACAGAAGTTTCAGCAAAGTCTGAGTACAAATGACCATTTTACCCCTAGAGGGGCAGTTCATCAAGAATGAGTTTCAAGTGTTAATGCAGTAAACCCAGAATGCCTCTACAATATGTAGATAGATATTGATGTGATCTATGATTCAATCGGGTTGTACCAGTAGGCTCAAAGACGGTTTGAACATAAAAGGATGGTTTTGCTACGAGAGAGCATCTAAATTGAGTGGGGGTGACTTCACGGCCCTAATTTTAATGAAGAATCTTAATACAAAGCCATTGAATTGATTCAATGCCCAAATAACAAACCTCAAGGAGTTCGGCAAGTCAGTCTACAAAAAGACTAATTTGCCCTATACAGACCAAGGTCCGAGAGCACTTTTCACAAGACAACTTTATTGCATCATGCAAACTTTATACCATTACTCAGTATGATGATACAAGTCTACTGATAGTGATTGAGATAAAATCGGGCGACACTGACCTTTTAAGTTGTTCAAAACAAGGTCTCAGGGGCTCAATTTACGAGCTAACATGTTCAGACCTTGAGAGGCATATATTATTCATCAACATGGCGATAAGAGTCTATTAGTTTTATCCGAGATCGAATCTGAGTTTGAGAAGTCAAAAAGTCATATTTTAGAAGGCTCGGGGGCATATTTGGAAAGCGTGATTTGAAAGCCGACATTTTTAGGGGTCAAAGATTATACTCAAAATGATCATCTCGACGATACGAGTTCATCGGCTGTATCCAGGATCAGATAAAAAATTTGTTTGAAGGGCCAAAGTTAGAAAATAGCATTCAATATTTTAGGAGAAATTAATGGCATTTTGATAATTTTCTGCTAATGTCATCATGACATCGGCATTGACATTTCAGAGTTGGCAGCTGCATGCTACCATTTTCACTTTCATTTGCTATTTGTTTTATTTTTATTTTATTTTATCTCTCTCTCTCCTCCTAGTCGTCGCATGCTGCTGGGCACCCGCATGCTGTCGTTTTTCTTTCTTTCTTTATTTTATTTGTTTATTTTGTTTTATACATTTTATTTTATGTGTTTTACCCTATCTCTCTTCTCTCCCCACCCCCACCCCCATGCAGCATGCTGCCTTTTTTTGTATATTTATTTTTATTGGTTCCGTTTTGTTTTCTCTCACTGTCCTAGTTTTTCTATAAAAAGGGAGTTTAGATTTCTTCACAAGGAGAAATTTTTGGGAGCTGATTTTTGGGAGATGATTTCTTAGTGTTTAAGTTTTCTTCTTTCCACCTTTGTCTCTAGGAAATCAAAGTCTATTATTGTACCAGAGGCTTCAACCATCGAAAAATTCGCCGAGGTAAACCTTCAGTTCTTCCCTTTTCGAATATTTCACACTACCTAGTTGTGAAACGTTCAGAATTGGGAAAAAGATTAGAGTTAGGCTTTTTAGTTAGGAATTTGATTAAAAAATAAAAGGAAGTTTTGCTAGACAATTTTCAAATTCAGAAAGATCTGAATACGCTATTACACTAGTATAGCTCGCGATAATAGGGTTCAAATCTCAGTGTTATGTCAGGTTATGGTTTTATTTTGGTGTTCGCGTATATTTTTTATTTTCATGTAATTAGCTAATTCGAATATCAATACAAGGTAGTGCTGCAACAGCCGCTTAATTTTAATTTTTGCACACTTTTCCTATTGTCTGTTTTCTTTTTCAATGTAAATATTATGTTCGGGAAAGCTGACATCCGCATCTCTAGTCTGTATTTCTAGAACCTCTGATCCAATTATAGAGGATTCAACTCTGCGCTTCTAGAATGACAGGGTGTCGTATTTTCGAGGTCAAAATTGCGATAGTTGAAGTCGGCTTAGGCTGGTGTACCTTTCGTGATTTTGACTTAAGCAAGATTTTTATGACAAGGACTTCAGAATAAAATTGGCACGTTGCACGGTTCTAATTGTTTTACCTGCTCTGCCATGCTTATTTTTTAGTACTTGTTATACAAATTTCCTCGAAAGCAATGTTTACACTCTCGGTATATTGTTTGATTATGTCGGCGCCTGTCAGAGTTAACTCCTAATTTTCACTCTCCCCATTTCCCATAACTTCTTCATTGTTTTATGTTATATTCCTTTTCCCTTTAATCCATAATAGCTACTGCACCGTTTATCGTGTTATTCATTATATCATTTCTCGCATTTTGCTTTTTCATTTAACGTAAAATCAATAAATAAAATACATTTATTTATAGCTAAGTAATATAAATAGCAGCCATTAGTTCACGCTGACACGTTATCCATACCACTTGGCTAAAATTTCGATAATCTTGAAATTTTGCGAACATAGATGACATAGGTAGCTGGTGTTTTGGAATGAAAATTTAACAGGCGATGCACATTATCTTTTCGCAATAAATTATCGTGATTGAAGTGACATTTACTATATCCCATAATTTGGACCGTTAGTGAACCGAGTAGCTGCTGGGGTGAAGAATCGCAGACAAATGAATTTATGCAAACACGTGTTTTGCCTAAAAATCCAAAAATATAAATAACAATTATGTTGTCCATATCTTCCAATCTTTAGTCTCGATAATCTTAAATGAAAGAACATCGTGCAAATTGTCGATTTATGTCGGGTTGCATGTTGTGCTTTTTCGAAAGATTATCGGGATGACGTTCACACTTTGCACCAAATTAACGTTAAAATTCTCAGAACACTGGCGATTGAAGTAGTCAATGGAAAAAGAATAAAAATGTGATAAGCTGACTTGGTTTAGGCTGAGACTGACATATTACATTTTCAAGAAAAGTTAATATGCTAATTCATCAACAAAATAAAATTGGGCTATTGTTAAACTTGACAGATTTTGCGCTAGGGATTTAAGGTATCTTGCATCTTGGGAATAAAAATGTGACATGCAAATGCCAGTTTATGTATCATGTTTCGGTCAATATTTACCATATGCTTGATTCAATACTTTTGTCGCTCGGAGCTGAGTTGCGTAAGCCGCGGTCATGTCGTCGCACCATGTTTCATATTTCTATCATATAGATGTTTATCGCTTTTTGTCAATGATAATAAAATTAAATAAAATTGAAAAAATTAAGTACCGAAAGAGCAATGTTGGATATCTAATGTCTTCCCAACTCTTAACAGTAAATCCACGGACCCATCTCTGTTTTCTAGACCAGATTTTTAAAATGAGCCATTTTATAAAATAGAATCTTATTTTTGAGTCAAAATCAAATGTTTTTCCAAAGACATATTCTCCAGGATGGCTTTAGAGGGTGACTTGACACACCCGAACTCTATGTCAAGTGGCAACTCTAATTTTTAAATAAGTCCCAACTATTAAATTATTTTCATACTTTGTCGTATTTTTAAGTCAAGGAATTATTCCGTCCCGTTCAACAATCTTTTTAGCAAGGAGGTTGAAAAAATTTCGATAGAAAGGGTTCACTTTCCCCTGCCAAGTAGTTGTAATGTCGATGCATAATCGTTTTCTTGTACCTTTTGCAATTGTTGTTTTACATTACTCAAAGTGACTCATATGTATCACCTTTTGCTTAGAACTTTGTTTTGTGTACACCCAACGGTGTCTCGATGTGCAATGAAAACTGCTATGAATATGTAAATATCCACCTACTTACGAATGTTTTGCTTTTTCATTCACAGTATATTTTCTTTTTAGTCTATATTTTTGACAAAAAAATTTTGACCAATCAAAGAATGTATAGCTTAATAAGGAAAAGATGTTATATAACTTACACTTCAGATGATATATTTCCCCTTTAGGCGGTTACAAGATATGCGAAGGCATTTGACAAAGGATTCATTCAACCACCACGTAATTAATAGGCGTCCTTTCAGTCCTTTTAGCCCATGTTTCTTTGCTTACCCAATTTGTTTCTCTAATTTTGAAGCGACAAACGTGCATATTTAGCCATCACTTTTGAGCTCTTTTGCACACATCAGTGTTGTGACCTGCACAAATCATAATGGATAATTCTTCAAAGTCTCCACTCTCTCCCATTCTCTTCATGGATAAGGATGAGCCAATGACCCCAACTCAAATGAACCGAGTCTGTACTAAGATAGATCGTCTTATGGTGATGCAATGGGCAGAACCGAAAATAGAACTCGATCGCCTAAATGCTTCCCTTGCTTACTGGTTTATTCGAGCCAAGACACTCAAAAAAAAAAATTTAAAATGTAACACTACAATAGACCCTATTCAACTTCCCCCTGATTACATTCCAAAGGATGTAGAGTGGAAGCTTACCTAGTTTAAGTCTGAGTTGTGGACCTTGTTGTTAGTGAATTCTGTGGACCTTGTTATTACCGTTGTGAATATCTGTAGTAAAATACTTAAAATCAACGTCCATGGTACCTACAGATTAAACATTATTATTAAATGTAGTAAAGAAGATTATTGATGCAAAAAGAAAGGCACTTCATATATACATCATACCCAAAAGTTATTACATCAACTCACCAAAATGTACTAACTAATAACATACCAAAGTCAAACTATGAAAAATCACTATCCAATGTTTTACACTAAGCTTACTATTTTACAACTATAAACATAGTCTCACAACTTCTCATCACTCCACGAGCCCATTAACTAAAGCCTCAGAGTCATTTTGAGATTCTATCATGTACTCTTTTGGTTCCTATGGGGTCCTTGGATCCTCAGCGTGTTCATCCTCCTCGGCCCACTCTTCACATCATCTTTCTGCCCTTTTGGATGCTCAATGCTCAATATGAAATATTGTTCCTAAGGTGGCTGTTCTAATTCCTCATCTTTCACTTCCTATGCTCTTGTCTGGCTGGAGCTTTGCCCTACTTCATATGTTGATGGTCCCTCATACCCTAGAGGAGACCATTTTTCTGTCTCCCCTCAATACCATCTCATTCAGGATACTTTCCTATCCCTAATGTGTATTTAACCACCATATTGCCCGATCGAAGGCTTCTTGTTGTATATGTATACAACGCAAAGCTAGATGTCGACGCATACTGTCAGTGTAAAAGGGTTTGGCATCAACCACCTCCTTCGATTCTATATAAAGTAACATCATCATCGGGTTGCATATGTTTTTTTCCCTTGTACTTTTTTGATAAGTTCCCATACTGTGTTTGCTGCTCGAGTTGTTTGCCATACCTATGATATGCAAGATATACTCTTGCCAGTGTCAACTCAACAATCCAACGTTAATAATATAAAACATAAATTATGAGCACATAACAAATAAATTGCGCATGTAGTGTGCAACTAACATGTTTTGACACTTATGTCCTTGTAATTTCAACTTTTTAGAAATCTACAGAATTGCTACTCTGATACCAACTCCTGTGACGACCCATCTCAGAGTAGGGTGGATTAGTGACCGACCAATGAGTTTAACCCATTAAAGCCTATAACACAAGTAGTTTATGGATTCCAACCTGTCTCACATTATTTTATTATTAGGATTTTATACTAAAGTCATAACTTTATGTAATGGATTAATATTTATTTTGAATTATTTAAACAGTTATTCATTTTCTTGATGAGAATCTTTATAGATAATATTTGCATTATATCATATCATATTGTGCATTGGTCTATCTTATTCCACATAGTAGATAATCTGGTGTGTAGAATTTGACTTACAAATAGAGGATCAGATTATTAGTTCTTGTAGAATATAAATCTTTAGTTCACAGTCTTAGGTGGAATTGGAGACACCACCAATAGGACTGTAACGCAGTGTTTTAGTAGGTCTGTCTTGACTATGAAAATGGTATAGTTTTAACTCATTATGTTAGTATATGTACATTGAATGTTGTTGACTTTGATTCATTATAGAGTGAGGCCTTGTGGGCCAATAGTCTCGATGGGTTGGGTCACAATATTAAGTATGTGACAACTGTTAATTATTAATGGAATCCACGTCCCTTTATAGGGATTGATGATATCCTCTTGAGGAAACTTATAAGTTTTGATTATGTCGAATCCTGTAGGTGGATATTAGTATCCGACATAACGAATAAATTAAGTGGAAGGTCTCAAAATTTTTTATAGATGTTGATTCAATAAATTGTTAGTAATTTATTTTAATCAACAAGTATCTGTAATCTTAATGTAGAGAGATAAAGAAGCATTTAATAACATGGAGCTCAAAATATAATTTTGAGATACGGGAAGGGAATGCAATTATAATTCTATAGTAGTGTGAATTGTAATTCATATAATTTGAAATTAATCCGGATTGGATTAAGAATCTCAAATTATATAGGAAACCCAACCCATACTTCTCCTGGGGGTCCTTATCGTTGCCTATATATACACCACTATGCCTTCTAAGTCAGACACAACTTAATACTCGAATATTGAGAGAGGTTCTATGAAGGTAAGGAGATCACGATTTTGAACCCACACTCAGTTTGTGATCAAGGTGCAAAAGGATTACGGTAGAAGATCTCGAGGTCAATCGAGCAAAATCATTTCAACCATGTTCAAAGTTCGACCAGGATCAAACTGTGAAAATTGTTGAGATCAAACCAGAAAGATCTCGAAGGTATGAACCCTAATTTTGCCTAGTAGGGTTTCATATTTTTATTATTGTATAATTTGTGTACGTTCATCACTGGGTCTCGGGAATAGATCCCTAACACTTACAAATACTAATCAAAGTCAGGGAAAACTGAATATTTACAACATTAAATTCAAAGGAGGCAAACATGTAGTCTTTATACATATTAACCAACATATATACATCATCCTTAAAATGTTGACCCAAACAATGTCGATCAACAACTAAAAGTATAACAAAACAAAACATACTATCTACACCAAGAGTTAGCTAACATCGCGTCGTTCTCGCTGCCTATGATCTTCTGTCTTGTGACTTGTCAAGTTATTTAACAATATTCATTAGCACATTACTAGTGTGAATTCAACTTTAAAATCTTATAGGTCTGTTATGTTAACCATTTATGCATGTAATAAAATAATCTCAGTAATTGGTATTCACGTCATAGTCCACGGGTCTACGTCGAGGATGAATATTCAAGATTATCTCAATTTATATTCTATTTAAAGGTCGCAAATAATTCAAAGATGGGAGCTACCCCCTTATTCTTTCTTTGCATAATGTGAGATAATATCATCCATTTACCACATTGGCCGTGGCTATCAACCTTATTTCACAGCTCTCGTTATATTTAAAATCCCCTAGCGATTGGGGTATTGTTTAACATTTCATTATCAAGATAAACAATATTTCTCATTTAACACATGACTGGCAACATAAAAGATTCATCATGATAAAAAATGACATTCATGCTGAAATCGGATGGAATTAAAAAGACAATTTTTGAAAAAGTCGCATAAAAGTACACCAAATGGGCATATCCCATTTAATGTGGGGCCATAGTCACAGACACGCTTGTGACGTAAGAAACATGAATTGTCGACCCATCTACTCGACATGTTAGCTTACTGCCACTCAGGTCCTGACGGTAAGCAAGTCAAGAAACAGCATGCTAAGCAGTAATTGAAGGAGGTGAATAAATCTAAATGATCACTGCATCGTGTCTACCAATATGCTGTGTGTACACATCTTTTTCGTGTCCCCTCTCCTAAGTAGTCGTGGAATTATTTGATTGTATTGATAATGAGTTCTTTTGTTTTGTTGTTGAGGTTTGACGTTGTTTATTTATTGTCATTTAATCGAATAGATCCAGGAGATAAGTTGGTCATGGGATTCAGAAAGGTCTCAACTGCTCTACCCTCCGATCAAGTTTGGTCTTCTTACATAGAGTAGTGCTACTTTTTTTTGGATATCAAAACCAATATTGTTGCTTAAGGTCAAATATATTCACTACAAGAAAAAAATACAATTCCCGACTAACCATTTGGTCGCTAATAGTCCAAAATTGAGTCGCCAAAAGTCTTCGTTGACTAAAAAATTTTGTTGCCGTTTTAGTCGGGAAAAATTTTCGGGACTTTTACAGTCCAAATAGTTTGATCACCAAAAGTCATGACATTTGTCGACTATCTATTTTCGTCGCCAATTATAACATCCACTTGGTGCTGGCATAAGCAAAAATTCTACATACATCTCCACATAGGACCTCCAACATCCACGTGGCATTTACTATATCAGTATCTAGTATTTCATGGTAATATAAAAATAAACAATATGTCAACACCAAGACTTGAACCTACCATCTCTTCCATAATAACCAAGCACTTATCTACTAGGCCACTTACACACATGTTTAATAATGAAAATACAAATATGTATTATATCAAATGAACTCTCAAATGACGAAAACTTGTATATGGATAACTCAATATTTTCATTAATGAAAATAAAAATATTATTTAGCATTACACACACAGACACACACACACTCTATATATATATATATATATATATATATATATATATATATATATATATATATTACCAATAAAAATAAAAAGGAAAAAACACATAATATATATATTAATGTATATGTGCATGCACACGTAAGAAAATTATACATGCGAAGTAAAATAAAATATGCTCAAATTATTTATTGAAATCGTTTAAAATTA
>JABCMJ010010998.1:0-19576 GCA_014822125.1 Arbutus unedo | reverse complement strand
TGTAATTATAATTATAACTCTTAACCCTAAACCTAAATATAAGTGGCGCAATGGGATTAGAGAAATTAGGATTTGAAAGTTGGAAGACCTAATTCTCCACTCTCCAACTGTGATCGGCCATCGTTCATCTAAGGGATGCTATTTTTTGTACGTATTTTGTTGTTTATCAATTTTTTTCCTGACTTTGGTTACGGTTCAGTTTAATTCAGTTTAATTATTTGTTGAACCGAATGGTTTGGTTATGGAGTATTTTTTCTCCTCGTTTGGTTATCGGGACGATTTTAGGTAGGATATAATATTCGCAAATGGGGTACGATTATCCTAATAACCGTCCCGATCCATCCCGTTGTCATCCTTACATGGCAGTCATCAAACGGTCGTCAATTTAAGCCACTTTGTTTCCCGCGCACCATTTGGTATTCCTTTTGCACACCTATATAATCACTGGGAGAGAAAGAAATTTACTTCTTCTTCCTCTTAACACTCCATGCATCCTCCATTACTGATGCTCACAAGATCCTTTTAGAGTTTGTGCCTAATTGCCGTCAATCTCGAACTTAGGTAACCTCTTAACCATTTATGTGTTGTAATCGTTCCATATCTTCATTTTAACGCATGTATCAATCTATCTAGCTACCTGGTCATTCGTTTGGAGATCCATGGGTACTGTTCATGTTTGTATAGTGTCCCCAAGCCTATCTCATCACCTTTTTCAGCGAGTACGTCTCGACCCGGCTGGACTGCATTCACTTGCCTTTGTTGGCAATAATTGAATGAGGGTTTGATTCCCCAATCATCCCTAGCTTCAACGCGCTTTCTATGAGTTTGCCCTTACCACTTCACAGGTATCGATCAACTTTTTAGAATAGTCATGTCGGTCATTCGACTCAAGGAACTCCACAAACTCAGCCTCGACTTCTGTGACATTTTTGGATTGTATTACGCTAGCAAAAATACAAAATCTAGCTGACATCATTTAATAAGTCGAACACACTATGGCCCGTTGGTGCTCGAACTTCTCAACTCTGATAAACATGCCAATGTCGTCATGGCCATCACAAGCAACTTTGAGTTTGGCCCTAAAGAAGAGAGAGAGTACCTTGCACCTCATTTTTTGGGTGAGCTAGGTGAGTGACGGGTCATGTACTTATTATTTTCTCTCTCTATATGCACTACCTATTCTATTCGTCTTTGATGTGCTTTCTTATTTGCAGATCCCGATGTTGTCCCCACTTTTGTCGACGAGTCAGATCCCACCCATTGCCGATGAGCGTTCACTATTTCGGTGGCCAACCATGAAGTTACTAATATTTTGAACTTCCTTCATCACTACATACACACGCTCCAAGATCAACCCGTTGAGCGAGCCTCCACAAGTGGCCGCATTGAATCATACATCAACGATCTAGATATTCCTTTAGAATCTAATCCAACTAGAATAAAGCACCTTGCCAACATTCAACGCCAACCTAGGCTTACTGCTGTGTCGTTTGCCGTCCCTTCGAAGCCCATCATGCAGTCGTCTGCACCTTTGCTTGTTCTATCTCGCTCGGCCACTCTATCTCGTTCTAGCAAAAGGGTTCGAGTGCAAGAGGAGGATGACGATGCTGTGACGACATCCTCTCTTGTGCCCTCTAATTTGATTGAGCCAACAGCCGATGAAATTGAGGAGCCGCAGGATGCTCGTCCATGGAGGCTGAAGCTGAAGATAGGTAAGAAGCCGCTAATGGACTCCGACACCATTGAGGACCACGCGGTGCCTTGGTTGATACTTGGTCGGTTCTTTTGCCAAGAGATACTGGGGTGATGTCGACTGAGATCAAGCCGTTGTTCCACTTGGCCATGAAGTTTTCTATTTCGGTAAGCTCCATCTGTCCTTCCTTTATGAATGAGTACTCACTCAAATTTTTAGTTTGTAACTCTCGTTTTGATTTTCCTTTCAGATTGTCTTGTCTTTAGCCCTGTTGGACCACAAGTTGTCTGAGTCAATGAGACTGACCAGTCGGTCCATAAGGAAGTTGTCCAAAGAAAAGGGGCTGAGGGAGACCTTGGAGTACTACCAAATCGCAACATTGAAGCAAGAGGTAGCCTCTTTGACCAACATGGAGGTGGTTAAAGCTGCTAACGTGGAATTGCTCAGCGAGATCAAGAAGCTTCGAGAGGAGCAAGAGGGTCTGGCCACTCAGGGTTTTAATAAGAGATATGACAAGTGCGAACAATACTACATCAAAGAAATCGAGGCGGCCAAGTGCGTGATCTGCCGACGCGGGTGGGTTGATGGGTTCAAGGCTATTGATTTTCTGGCCGACTCCCCTGTGATGACCAGCCCCACAGGGTTCCTAACTAATCCTCAGGCCCAAGTTTCAGCCGATCAGTCTGGTCTCCCAGCCGTTTAGTGACTTGTTTCTTTTTCTGCAACTTTCTTCATTTCTGTTTTTGCCCGGTGCAGAACTTTATGGCATGGGGTTAGTTGGGTCTTATAATTATACTTTTAACTTCGCTGCTATTTTTTCTTAAACAAATGGATTGCGTTGGCCAATGTGCCACTTTTGACTTAGCCATCGAAATGCCTTCCCATCATAAAGGTGGACGGTCCTTTAATAGTGTATTGTTTTGTACATCACAAGTTATAAGCATAAGACAGAGAGAATACATCAAATAGTGAGTTGATAGCTGAGATTATACTTTTCAGGTAATCAAGTTTTATGCACTTACAATAAGTGAGGCAACCATCTCCTCCCTTCCTTGTTCCTCCTCCTCCTCCTTCTTCTTCTTCTTCTTCTTCTTCTCTCTCTCTCTCTCTCTCTCTCTCGTTGCCTCTTTTTCTTCACTTCGTTTCCCTTTTTCTCTTTTTTAGTTTCATATATGTTTTCCCTCAGATTTTTAGGTGAATTTTGGGATGAAATGATCAATTGAGTGTTAGTATTTCGATTGTATGTTTTCTAATTTTAGAGTGTCTATTTAGGAAGTGGAAGAAATAATTTTCATTGTATTCAGTTGTAGTCGGTCCAGCGACATAGTCGAGACCTCTATAAATTGAGATTAGATTTTTTGGGAAGATACAGATTTATAGAGATCGTTTGAGAGGCAGTTTTGGCAAAAAACAGAGTTTTGGTAGTGTGTTTAGTTTGTGCTTTGACAATTCATTGTTTGATAAAGATCGTGAGATATCTTCTTCAATGTCAAAGGCATCTACATTAATCACTCGCGTATTCTGAGTTTCGAAAGATATCTTCTTCAATGATAATTCTAATGATTTAATTTCTTCCCGTGATTTTTACCAATTTAGGGATTTTCCACGTATATCGCGTGTTTTGCATTTAAATTATTTATTTTATATGCTTTTGTTGATTGCATGTTAGGTTAGTAAGTTTTTCAGTTTTCCACACCCAAAAACGGCGATGCTAATCAAATTGTGATGGTTTTTGAATGGCCATGGTGGCAGTGGTTGGCAGGGCAAAAGTGTTGGGATGGACCGTACGAGTGGAGAGCATATGTGGTAAAGGAGGTAAGCTTTTGAGATTTGTAAAGGAATCAAAGCCATATTTGTTCTTTCGATGGTGGGGCTTTTGGTGGTAAAGGCTAAGACAACAGAGGCATAGTGTTCTTCTTCATTAGGGAAAGTAATGTTAGAGGATATCTGGGTGGGATGGTTGGGCATGGTGGTTTCAAAGTTTAGGGGTCTTTTGGTGACGACAGTAGAGATGTAAGGATGAGGGCTTCTGGTGGGAGATGAGGGGCCTAGGGATTTTTTATTTTGATTGTAGCAAGGGTATTTGTTTTGGTGGAAGCAGGGGTGTAAAGATCGGTTTTTTTTTTTTTTTTTTGGTTTCGGTGGCTTAGTATTTTTTGTTTTGGTGTAGCAGGGGTGTAAGGACGGGGGCTCGTGGTGGGGGATAAGGTGATGGAGGATGGGGGGTTTTTGATCTGTGCTACTAGTATGGTTTGGATGGTTCAAGTTTGAATTGACTTTGTGGAGGATAGGGTGATGGAGGATGATGAGGGCATGTGGATATTTGCCTACTCGAGATCAGGATATAGACGATGATGGAGGTTGGGGAATGAGGAAAAAAGTATCTTGGAGGCATTCCAAGTAGGGTAGATTTTGACTCAGTTGGAGGATTTCCAAGTTTGGATGAGTTGACTAGGATGTGTGGTTTTTAGAATTTTAGGTTATTAGGTATTTTTGGGTGAACTATTTGGAGTTGACACCTTGTTAGTTCCTATATGTTTGATGTTTTATCTTAATTTACAAAATGAGAGGTTGAGGGGAATGTCGAGTTTCGTACAATTAGCAACACGGGATGGGTCATGATTACTTTTCAAAGCTCTCTTAATGCGGTATATATTCTACTTACTGTAATGATTTTGTAATTTTATCGTCATGATATGTGAAATTTTCTTTTGCCAATAAAAGAAAAAACTAAAATGATAAGTACCAAAGACCATATCAATTTGTATAACAGTACGTGTTGTAAAAATGCTAAGATCTCTTTGTATAATATCTAGCAATAACAATTGATAGAAATATATACCTCAATACCCGAAAGTGAGATCTTACAAAAATGTCCCAAAATCTACCAGATACATACACTATAAATATAATTTAACAACAGAATAAACAAATCTTGAAATTGGAGTTTCAGAAGATTGGATTACAAGTGTTAAAAATCAGGGTTTCATTTTGTTAGTATTTTGGACCACCCCTTCATTACCAGCTAGCATCATATACTTGTCCTTCCTTGTAAAATTAGTGCACTCAAAGCCCAAAGCATCACCCAATTGTCTCTGTATGTAGTTAGCCACTTCGAAGCTAGATTTACCACCGGCGCATGTTAGCTCTCTGGGCACCTTCCCAAGTATCTGAATAAAATAGCTGGGCCTAGGGTTCATCAAGAAGAAGATTGGGTCCAAGCATTTGAGCCCACTGGCAGTAGTCCCATAGAACATGGTGACGTGAGTGTTCATAGCCACAGGCACAATTTCATCGGCTAACTCAGCAAACAATGAGCTGAACCTCAACAGGTATGGCTCCCTGCATGTCGTTCCTTCTGGACACACCACCAAATCACCTGTTGGGCAAATTATTCATATCAATAATAAGTACCAAACTATCACAAAAATCATTAACTAAATTAAATATGCGAATTTTCGTACATTAAAATTGAAACCATACCTTCACTAAGCAATCTCTGCATTGTTTCACCATCTTGCTTTCTGTCTCTTGTCAACCTAACTGTTCTTATGGGTGCTATGAGCTCAGACATTTTGCTTAGGCTATAGGTGACTGCAGTCAAGGGCTTCCCAAGTGATGTGCTGAGAAACACAGGGTCTAAGAGGGTCCTATGGGTACAAACATAAAGAACATGACCTTTCCCACCCTCTGTACTGGAATGGTTTAGCCCTTTGACCCTTATTCTCACTCCACTCCAAGTGCCCAAGAAAATGGCAAGTCTGTAGGGCAAGAAGATACCCACAATGAGTCTGAAAATGGCTAGTACAATGCCTGGTGGGAGCCACATGAACATGGAAAGAGTTGCCAAGGGAGTGGGCAAGAAAGCAAGCCTCCCATCATGAAATACCAGGGGCTTTGGGTATTTATCCCTTGTCATAATTACTGAATTAGCCCCACCTTTGTTGTTGTCTTCGGTGCTGTTCACCACATAAGCTTCCTGATACAGACAATCCAGCCAAAATTGCATCAAACATGTAGATACTTATAATATGGGAAAATGCAAATGTTATACCAACATTATTGATACACAAAAACTTATTCTATTCATCGATTGAGAATAATACATAAAACAAAAAGCACATCATGGTTATTCATAATAGAAAAATAATGTCACCAACCATAATATCATTTGTATGAGTTTTTATAATCATTTAAGTACACATAGCGTTTTGGTAATGTATTGGTCAGAATTATTGTTGTAGAAATATATAAAAAAAAATGTTAATTTGGTTCATGATTCTTCAAAAAAGGACTACTACAGTCCCGAAATTACAATAAATAAATTCTTTCTGAATTTAAAATAAAAAATCATGATTTACTTGGATTTATGAAAATACAAGTACAAATAAAATCATGACCTTTTATTTGAATTGTAGAAAATTTTCTTGGTTACAATTGTGGGACAATGGACTTTTCCTAATCAAGGAATGTTTGTGTGTTTGGCAAGAACCATAAAATAAAGTGCAATATTTAGAGTGTTGAAAATCCCCATTTCACTTTACTACCAAAAAAGACATCATTTGTCATACAAAATAGACTTTTTACATTTTGTTTCGATTATCGAAATTACCATAAAGGCCTTTGGTAACTTGCAAGCTTTATAAAGATCATAACAGCACGCTACGACTTTTGTTCGAAAAAAAACAAAAAAACGATACGAAAAAATCAGAAGTCGGAAGCTTCTGAATGCGTGCCATTTTGGGTTTCACCATAAGCTCCGTGTGATGCAAGATTATGAGATTATTATATCTTTTGTAAGGTATTATTTTGTTTTCTTTTTTCAACAGTCTTTATTTAAAATATTTTTTTATATTTTAGACCCACTTAAAATATAATCATTTCAAGTACTTGTAAAAAATAAAAATACTATTTTAGACGTCAACTTTCTCTAATTTTCTAAAAACTCATTTTACAAACTTTTACTTTTAAAGAAAAAGGTGGGGTAAATTTGTTTTACGGAAATAGAGGGAAATTTAATTGAATTAGTCCACAAGTAATCAGCGAAAGATATAGAATTAGACTGCACGCTGAGGTGGATTTTTCTTAGAGTAATTGTTTTATTTCTCTAAAAACATAAAACAATATCATCTGAATTACACACTTGGTAAGTATATAAGATAATATATTATACACATACATATAAGTAGATAGGTTGATAGATAATAATGAATGTACAGATGCATTGGGAATTGTGTTCAGAACCTCCCACCACATGCAAATTAAATACCGCAATGAACATAAAACAAAACTTACTCAATTTGTAAAATTTTTTTCCTTAAATCAGCATTTTTTTGTACTATTAATTTAACTAGTTTCCAATATAGTAATTAGTAGTCAGCAATTCTATGAAACCTGCAGATTCGGAATTTTATCTAGTAAAATAAGCAGATCTATGGACCAAATTCTTTTTGAAAGTAGTCCATCTCATACCAAAGTGATCTACCCCCACACCTAATTTCCGATTCAAAATTTGGGGGAAAAAGCTTATCCCATCTTTGATGGTATGTAAAAAGTGCATTAATATCAACACACACACACACACACACATAAATAGTGATATTCTAGAATTTTGGCGTATTGATATTCCGGAATTTTGATATAACATGCAGATTATAATCACCACAACATGGTGACTAGCAAGGAAACTTTCCAGATTTCTTACAATAATCAATGGTAGTGCCGAGAAGAATACCTTGCAAAGGGAGAGAAAGAGGTGATCATGAGAACTTGCACCCCCAATCCCAATATCAGGCTTATTCTCCCCAAAAAATTCCATAAGAGCTCTGTACTTTACAATCAAACCAGACCCACATACAAATCCAGTAAAATATAGACCAACTGTTTGCAATTCAGTGCCTATAACATCACCAACACCCAGATATTCCTTCAAAAACCCCTCAACCATGACTCTAGGCACACTAGTGAAGACAACCCTATTCCCAGTTGAGGCCCAAACCTCACGCACCTCAGGATTGAGATTTTCAAGATAAAACTTGGGTAAAACAGCCCTACTAACCCCTTCCATGTCCTTCACTTTAAGCCCACAAAAAGTGATGAAAACCATTACCCTTAGTTTGAGCTCATAATCCAAAATAAACAGAATTGGGGACGATAGGAGCAAGAGGAGTGCCCTTAAAATGCTACCACCTTCAAAGGCAACTAGCATGAAATAGGGGAAGAAAGATTGGGAGTTAATTAGCAGTGTATTTTGAATGTCACAAACCAATGTTTGGGACACCCTACCCTCCAAATTACCACACTTTGTCAGACTGGGGAACGGAGGAGATTGAGGGGATGATTTGAGAGATGGGTTTTTCAAATGGAAGCCATAGCTTCTCATTTTCCTTTCTGCTGTGTTATAACATGAGTTGGCCAAAAGCTGGTACAATTGCCAGTCTAGTAGCTTGAGAAGTACTGTGGGAAATACCATGGTTTGATTTTGATCTCTATTGGGTTGACAGTACTGGAAAGGAAAATGGAGAGAGAGAGAGAGAGAGAGAGAGAGAGAGAGAGAGAGAGATGGTGAAGAGAATGGGAAGGGACACAGAGAGAATTTATAGGGGTAATTGAAGGGTTCAGAAGGAAGTTGACCATAGCATTATTTATTAGCCCCACCGCTAGCATTAATAGCATGCACTCAACGTTTGTATTTTCATTTTGGTTTTCGCAGATATTGTTTTGCTTTTCCTGTGCATGGGGTTACGTTGATTTTCTTTCTTTGGTTAACAACACTGGTAGGTTGAAATGTTGGTGACCTTCTTTTTTCTTTGAACATTAATCCATTCTGTCTGTCTCTCTCACATGCATTGATCATCTTAGAACACCACATTAGCACGCCACATAGGTATATCTGACTACTCATATTTGTTTCGTGAAAATTATATATGAAGCAATATGATCAGTGTCGTCCGGGTTAGTTGAATCCGATATATATAGATATAGGCAATAGTGGACCCGAACAATAAATTTGAGAGTAACACGAGATTGATTCGTCACTATTTGTTCGTGACTCATCTTATTCTATTCCTCTCATGTATTCTCGATTTGTTAACTAACCTAAATAAGATAAAATTATTTAGTGGGACAGACACACTACAATGTGGTCTCCAAGTTTAGTTCTATCACATATGAGTATTTTACGCTACGTGATTGAGAAGGGACTTAGAACACGTATGACTGTGTTTGAAGAACATTAATTACTCTTCCTAAACAAAATACATTTAGGTGTTGATTTTTTTTTTTCTGAAAATGGGGGTGGCGCGGCCACCTCCCCCACCTCACAAGTCCGCCCCTAGATATAGGAACGGATGTTAGGTCAATTAATTCGAGTGAATTAAAAAATCCTCTCACAATAGGAACATTATTATTAAGATATTTTATGTTTTGTTTAATAGAAAATATGTCTTATCCTACAAAATCATATATGTTATACGTATTTGACCTCTAAGTGCTTATAAATCTAGATCCGTCACAATATAAATGTGTGTTTGTTGGTGTATTGGATTGTGTGCATGTTTTTAAGGATGGGTTTGGCCATAATTTATCTAGAGTCTGGAGATAAGAGTCCATGAATGTGTTCCAAGTTGTGAATCCTTTAGAAAAGGTCAAACCTGGAGTTTGATCATCTTCACCCATCTGATTAATTGACCTCTTAAATCAGATACTGTAATTTAATATCCCAAAATCACCCAGTACTGGTCAAGTTCAATCAGTTCAAAATAAATTTTGCAACAACATAGAGTTGACTTTTGTTGGTAAAACCAAAAAAACACACAAGGGCATTAACTTTTGTACTGCTCAACGACTTGATGCATTAAACATGATAAATTCTCATATGGTACATTATCCCAAAAAAGTTTCATCACCTGCATATATTGTCTCTCACACGTATGCTTGACTGCTGTAATATAAAACGGATAATCAATTCAAACCAAATTACGCTTTCTCTTGTATTTAGTCTTAATCAATTAGGATCCATTGCATAAATTCACTTTAATTTCTCTTGTATTATATAGTATTATTTTTTATATTACTTATTATGCATACATCCTCCCATAAATAAAGTGATTAATTCCAAGGAGTTGGCCAGTGATTAAAATCAGGAATTTAGGAGTCGAAACCTAGCTCTCAGGTACTATCAATTTTTATGGGGTCAGGGTTATACACAACTTAGTCTTGACTTTAATTGTGGCGCTCGCAAGTGAATGGTAATATTGGTCTCTCAAAAACTAATTAAAATGTACATAAGTTGCCCTGCAGAATCTGAGTTATAAAAAAAAATAGTCTTTCTACTCCAGCACTGTTGTACAAGCCTATCAGTCGACTTTCAAAAGAAGCCATGGGCAAATATGTCAACTTTTTTCTACTAGGAAATGACAATCTCATCCGAAATCAATAGATACCTGATTCACACTAAATAGTGCCGTTTTTAACCAATTTTTACAACTGCACTTATATATAGATACCTGAACAGATCCGTACTAAATAGTCCTAATAGTCTTATCGATTTATTGATGGTGGTATCGCTTATGGCTTGTTAAGAAAAGTATTAAAAAAAAAACTAATGTCAATAAATTTTAATGAAATCTTTTATTTTTCTTTATGTATTCATTTAATAAAATAATTTATTAGAAACTATAAAAAAATTAATTAATTCTGTAATAAACTAGTATAAAAGTAGTAGTTTAATATTGAGCTCCTTATTTTCCAACCTAAATTATTCCACACTGGCCTGTGGGATCCTAACAAAATTTGATCACCAACAATTTTTAGACTTCTTCGCTATTACAACTAAAAACCATGAGGAGTAGGCAAGCTAGACCATGTGAAAATGGAAGATTTCAATATCCAAAAGTATTCGTTGATAAATTCAAATCTGCAAGATCTTCCTGTTTTCTTTTTTTTCCCTTGTTTCATGAGACAGTCAAGATCATGCATTCCTTATTAATGGGGGGTTGGTGAACCTGCAATCATTTCATAAATGTGGATGTTTGATTATCATGCATAGGATTTGCATGCCGGAACATAAAATGTTTTGAACACACGCATCTCTTCTGTGTTTTTTCAAATTACTACGCTTAAGAATAAATCGTGACCTTGATAGTACCACACATTTTTTACATGATTAATAAAGTTTAGGAATGCCAACAGATTATTTTGGTTCCGGTTTTGCAATTATTATACCTAAATCCGAAGTGGTTCTTTTACTCAAACTCGAAGCCATAGTCGGCGAGTATGATTTTTGATTTTTGATTTTTGGTGTACCATTATTAAGACACACAGGATTTGGCCTTTTTCCAATCGAATCGCACTATACCCCACACTATTTTTGTAACGTCCAAAATTTCGGCACGTTAAATTTTTTTATTCTTTTAAATACCATTTTATCCGTCAAAATGAGTTATCAAAAGAAAACCAACATTTATTCATTAAGTAAAATGAAACAATGTTTAACAACTAAGGTAACCCAAGTTTGAAATTGAAAAGACTAAAATACCCTTCTGGGCTACAACTGAATTAAACTAAAATAAGGAAAACAAGGTTATCTGAGGGTACGGCAACCAGGTGATGGTCTCTCCGTTGATCGCCTTCGGCTCGACCTGTTCCACCGGGTCCTCGATCTGCACATCTACATCTGGCATGAAATGTCAGGGGTAGAGAAGTTGAACCGATGAGTTTTGACACTCAACAAAAATAGTTACCAGAAAACCCAACCCAAAGGCATAACACATACAACATGATAAACAGTAACAATAGATATCAAGGTAAGATAAAATGCAACTCATGCTGATATAACCAAAAATAGTAAATAACGCGTAAATATTTTAAGTTCATTATTTTCTTTCTCCTAATCAGGACAATGCCCGATGGGAACAAACCCACATAGAGAACCTGGCACGACGGCCAGTGGGAATCTAACCCACCCCGTGAATCAAATTCAGAAATAATAGTGAAAAGGAGAATCTAGCCACCAAGCTCACCTCGAAAATCTAACCTAAAAACAAGAGTGAAAGAGAATCGAACCACCAATCATCTCAAAAATCTAACTTGGAATAAAAGTGAGAAAGAGAATCGAACTACCAAGCTCATTTCGGGAATCTATCACGGAACAAAAGTGAAGGGCAATCAAACCATGAGTCACTTTGGAAATCTAATTCGGAACAAAGAACGGATTCGACGAATCTAACCCATGAAAACTGCCTCAGAAATCTAACCCATAATAAGTAGTACGACGGCTGTAATTCATTTAGTTCCACTTTCTACATTCGTTCAAATTTTATCAACACAATCAAATTTCACAGTATCTATAACAATTATGTCAACTCGTATCATGAACACAAAAATACACCAAAGTCAATTTTACAACATTTCAACTAACACGATATTCCATGGGGACCTGTGAACATAAAACTAGTACAGTGGATATATACTTGTGTAATGTGTATATGCATTCTAGATGATTTGAACAGTTTGATTTAGAGTCCATGGGCCCAAATAGCAAGTTAAACGTTTTTAAATTTTTTTTCTGTTTTTCAATAAGTCGCTCAAACGGCCAAAATAAACCCTCTATCCAAATTTGCAAAATTAAGATTTTGAGCTCGCTCGAGCGACCTATTAAATTTTTCTTCTTTTAAAAATTCAAAATCAACCCCCTAGCTCACTCGAGCAACCCATCATTTTTTTCAGAATCTGAAAATTACAGATCTAAGAATTCTAGCTCGAACAAAAACTTTAAATTTATGTGAATAGACAGGAAACATAAATTATAGAAATTGAGACCCTAAGGGTTGGTAAATAAACATTTCTAAACATTATGAAATTTTTTTTCTATTTTTTAACAAGTGGCTCGAGCAACCTCAGCTCGGGCCAAAATAAGTCCTTTGTCCAAATAAGCCCTCTGTCCAAAATAAGCCCTCTGTCAAAATAAGCCCAGGTAGCACCATTAGCGAAGGCGGTCACTAGTAGCCGAAAAGGCATAAATTCCACACTTTCGGTCTTGATAACCTTAGCCTGTTTATAGGAAGTAGTCGGCTTAGTCAAACAAAATGGCGTGTTCGTATTCCTGCTCTCTCTCTCTCTCTCTCTCTCTCTCTATATATATATATATATATATTATATATATATATATTATGTATATATATATTATGTATGTATGTATGTATGTATGTATATTATGTATGTATGTATAAAAACAGGGAATTTGATGAAATAGACATACCATGATGGTAAGAGGGGAGGAATACAGAATCAGTCCAAATACGACAGGGAAAACACCGACGAGGATGGATCTCTTGGTAGATGAGTGGATTACTAGGAGTGCAACACAAGCAATAACAACAGTGACTACCACATCGCCCAAAAGCCAAAGAAGTATCTTGCACTGAAATATATTATATATGAATTAATTACACAGGGATCCATATAAGCTTTAGCCAAATTCCATGTACGAAAGGAGCAGGAAGATAAGGACCACAGTCAGACACAATCTAACATGGAGAAGACCCTCCAATGTAGATGTTTGGAGACAAAATCTGAATGGATTGTAATTGCATTGACCAGGAATTAAATAGTATCTCCACCTTCTCAAAAGCATGTTCGCACAAATATACCTCCCTTCCATGATAGACGTAGGCTTTGTTGTCGGGATATATCAAAGGTTGTAGACGAATAGTGTCCAAAATCACATAAGTACCCCTAAGGACGCTTAGGTAGCATCTGTCAAGATAAAATGTCACGTCGCATCCCGATGACTTAAGTGTTATGTTTTGGCGGAAAGGCGGCGACGGTGGTGGTGGTGGTGGTGGTAGTGGAAGAGGGTAGAGATGGAATAAGTAAGGTGTGAAACTTGAGAAGGAGGAGGGTAGAGAGAGAGAAACAAAGAGGGGTGAAAAAACGTCAAAGCACAAACAGTATGAATCAAAATGAGAGAGAAAAAGAGAATGTGCAAAATATAAAATATTAAGTTACCAAAATACCTTTAAAATAAGTCAACATTTGACTTTTTCGTTTGAAAACCAAATGTTCATTAACGATTCGACCTAATTGGAGCAAAAAATACAATTGAAGGTCAAAATCGAATCATTTTGAATAGTAAGAACCAAAATGGGACTTTGTCTAAACTTCAAGGACCAATAGAATAATTTACCCTAAATTTAGTCATGGGTTTGCTTGAGGTTGGCTTTGTAGCATTCGGATTTTCGGCAGCACTGAAGTAACACTTTTAAAATAATTATTAATTAACTAAATATTTAAAAGTAAAAATAAACCTTTTATTTAAAAAGAGAATGAATTTACGTACATTGTGACTTGTGTTGCGTGTTATTTGTGTTTAGCGTTTTATCATGTTCATGTTGTCATTAGTTGTTCAGGACATATGCTGAATTATTTCATATTCATATAATATTGGTGTAGGTATTTTTTACTGGATTGTGTAGTTCAACCCTTCATTTTTTAGATACCATTCTTGATGTAATGCATGGTTTGCTTGGAGTATATGAGATGATTCATATTTTTAGGGGCCATCATTGAGGAGTTATCCACCATTTTTAAGAACTTATTTTTGAAAGATGGAATTTAGCTCACATTTTATTATTTTATGTAATCTGAAGGAATGTAAGATGTAACTATTTGGCATGATATTTTGGATTTATTGGGCCGGAATTGCCTCTTTTGGTTTGTAATGCATCTTAAACTTAACTTTTGATCGTAATTCATGAATGAAGAATTTGAATTTATTGGTGAGATTTGTGAGGTTTTTGTTGAAGGTATATTATGTTTTATTGTGTTTAAAATCGAGAGTGTGATATCTTTTAAAAGTTGAAATCTGCTTGTCTTTTTGATAGCTTGAAAGCTGACCGTTTCACCGATATCTAATTGAACGACATAGAAAAAATACAAATTTTGAGCAGCTTGAGTCTTAAAATATCCTAACAAAACTTCTGTTTCACCATATTTCAAGCTCCTCTGTCTTCTTGCACTCATGTAATTTTTTTGAACCTCCCATGTGAATCTTACAAATTCCTTCCCCCTACCTAGGCACTAATAAGATGATGTGATGTCTTAAGTGTTAAACTGCTATCAACCGCTACATCGAGATTTAGATCTTGTGCGCCACGAATCTTTATTTGAGATTGCATCAAATAAGAACACTCAGGAATATGCAAAGTGTGATTGTGCTTTTCTTCTAATTCGGCGCAATCCATTTTGACTTTTCTCGATCAAATACTACATACATTGAATGCACCATACTTAGTTCTTGTTTATTTCCGAGGTTGTTCCACCATTAGGTAGTGTTTATCGTTTTTCCTTTTGCCCTCTTTACTACAAACAAGCTTTGAATTAATAACAATATTATTTTTCCTACTTTTGTTACGATAACTTTTTCTAATGCTAAAATCCATACTCCTTCGTGATTATTGTAAAAATCATAGACAACTTCTTCTAATTCAAACTCCATTCCAAGACAAAGAAAATAATCTTTGGACAACTCATCATTGTCATTCATAGATTCCTCAAATGCATCATCTTCCATTCTAACAAGATACTATTAACATTACTAACTAAAAAACAACTGAAAGAAAGTTGAAGTAAAAAAATAATAATTGCAAGCTGAAAGCCAACTATAACAGGAGCCAAAACACAATTTCCAAAAAAATTGAAGTAAACCCATAATCCCCGTATCTAAACCTATCAAAGGAAACACAAGAAATTTTCTTATAATTATTTGGGGTTGATGGCAAAACACAATTTCTAAAAAAAAATAGTTCATCCTTATTGTTTTTGTGAGGTTGTTGTTGTACAATACACTACGCGGTTGTAGACGACGACAAAGCTATGACAGCTATAGGCGGCGGTGCAGTAATGACATTCGACGGTGACGGCGAAGCTAGGGCAATGGTGGCTACAAATTTGGAGAGCATTTACAAAAAATGGTGTGGGAAAAAGCCCTAACGTTCAATTGGAATTTGAGAGTGAATGATATGGAATAAGAGGGCCCAAAACGATGTTGTTTCGAGTTTAAAAGAGTTGGCCTTTATTAGATCAAAACGATGTCGTTTTGACCACTGGACCATTGTGGAGTTAGGGGGCCTATTGTGCTTAAAGCACAACATAAAGTGCATTGAGAGAAAACTACAATGTTTTTGGACATCCAACATTTCACAAACTTAAGTCTTTAGTCTATTTTCGGTTGAACTCTCGCTACAAGCAAAATGGTTTACTTCAACAAAATTGTCCTATCACCACTCCACCACATAGGACAAATCTTATTTGGACGATTAGATCGGGGTGACCTAACTCCATTTTTATAAATTGGGGATTTCTAGAGAGAAATTGCCTCATTAATCATTGGACGCAGAGACGGATCCAATTAATAACCATAGGAGTCAGGCGACCCCCCCAAATCCCACTGATTGTTTTTATTTTTACTATTTTGAGTTTGAAATCAAACATTTCTTGTGTGATGTGTGCCCATATTCTGTTAATAAAGTTTTATTTTAAAATTTTGAGTTCGCAATTAATCTCAAAATATTATTTTAAATTAGTGGTGAATTTTTAGAATTTTTTCAAAAATAAAATCTAAAAACTACTATCAAAAGGGTTTTAAATAAGCGATGTCGGTCATTTTTTTTAATGTGACGGTAGCAAAATGAGCATTTTTTTTTTTTACTTTTGTCACCGTCGCATTAAAAAAAGTGATTGACACCGTTCATTTGAACCAATTTTGGTTGTGTTCTCTAAATTTTAATTTTTAAAAAATTCTAAAAATTTACCTTTACTTTAAAAAATTTGAGATTAACTGCAAACTAAAAATTTTAAAATAAAATTTTGTTAATAGTGTGTGCACAATACACAAAAGGTATTTTATTTAAAATAAAAAATGGTACTATTTTATTTAAATTAAATTTACTCTGATTATATTGCAGTGTGACTTCTGAGAATTTTTTTTTAAATTTATTTTATATAAATGGCCTTCCAGAATGAAATTTCTACATCTCCTGCTGGTTTGAAGGGTCTTTAAGTAACTTCGCACCACTCTATATAGACCCCGGACCCGCAAAAATGACCATCGTCAGCTAAATGCGTCATAATTGGTCAAAAATTCGTGCATCATATCTATAGAGAGAATAAAAACAGAAATGCTATAAGCGATGAATGAGCCACCGAACCCCCACTCATCATGTGTAGAGGGCTTCTTCTTTTGGCCTTTTGAAAATTTTCACAGTTCACACCTAAGACGATTTTTTTGAATATTTTTTTACCTTTATTTTTTTTAATTTTGTTAGTTTTGCATTAAATACTTATTAATTTGTCTATTAAATCATCTAAAAATATTCACATTCATCACATATCTTAATGTGCCCAATTTTAAAGAAAACAATTAACCGACACCGTTTTTTTAAATTCCTTTCGGTCATACTTTCCGAATTTTATTGTTGAAAAAATACTTAAAATTTACCGCTTACTTAAAAAATTATTTTGAGATTAATCGTGAGTTCGAAATATTTTGATAAATGGTTGTTGAATTATGGTAAGGTATTTGTTGAATTATATTTTGTTATTATTTCGATTTTTTGTCGATTTATGAAACAAAATTAAAAATCTCTTAAATCATCTACTAATATTCACATTTATTACAAGTCTTTATATGTCCAATTTTGGAGAAATAAAATGACCGACACTACTAATCTGAATCCCTTTCATTTGTGCTTTCTGAATTTTATTGTAAAAAAAATAATAATAATTTACCGTTTACTTAAAAATTTATTTTGAGATTAACTGTGAACTCAAAATATTTTGATAAAGAACTGTTGAATTATGGTGAGGTATTTATTGACCTTACAATAATCCAGAAATTTAACAACCCTTTATTAAAATAATTTGAGCTCACGATTAATTCCGAAATAATTTTTTAGATCAATGGTAAATTTTTAGTGTCTTTTCGAGAATAAAATTTAAAAACATGACTAAAAGTGATTCAAATGAGCGGTGTCGATCACTATTTTTCTCCAAAGTTGGCGCATTAAAACATGTGATGAATGTAAATATTTGTAGATTATTTAAGAGATTTTTAATTTTGTTTCGTAAAACAACAAAAAATATAAATAACAACAAAATATAAATCAATAAATATCTTACCATAATTCAACAACCATTGATCAGAATATTCTGAACTCATGGTTAATCCCGAAATAATTTTTTAAGTCAATGGTAGATTTTTAGTATTTTTCAATAATAAAATTCGAAAAACACGATCGAAAGGAATTCAAATAAATGATGTCGGTTATTTTTTCTTAAAAAATTGGGTACATCAAGATATGTGATGAATGTGAACATTTTTAAATGATTTAAGAGATTTTTAAATTTGTTTTATAAATCAACACAAAAAGAAAAATAATAACAAAATATAAATTAGCAATTTCCTTACCATAATTCAAAGCCCTTTATAAAAATATTTTGAGCTCGCAGTTAATTCTGAAATTTTTTAAATCAATGATAATTTTTTAGTATTTTTTCAAGAATAAAAGTTTAAAAGCACTATCGAAAGATATTTGAATAAGCGGTGTCAGTCACTTTTTCCTTTCAACGTTCGGCACATTAGAACATATAATAAATATAAATATTTTTAAAAAATTTTAAAAATTAAATTTATTTTATAAATTAAAAAAATACAACAACAAAATATAAATAAATAAAAAGGAATTTAGTGTTGAGGAAGGAGGGAGAGGGAATGCAATTTGACAAAAAAAAAAGACAAAAGAGCTGTTGAGGGAGTGAGGGGAAGAGTGCAATTTGGCCAAAAAAAGGAGGGGATTCACCAGAATTGTTATTTGTAAGGCAGCTCACAGAAAAGCGCACAGGAATTACATGGGTGAGATCTCCCTTTGCCATGGAAATTTTTCACCCCTCACCCCTTCTTCTCTCTTTTTCTTTTTATCTCAAAAGTTTAGCAAAGTAATTTTATTGAAATTTGTTTATTTTAATTTTGTTAATTTCGCGTTAAATACATAAAATTATTAATTTACCTTTTAAATTATTCAAAAATATTCACATTCATCATATGTCTTAATGCGCCTAATTTTGAAAAAAAATAATTAATCGATACTACTCATTCGAATCCCTTTGTTCGTGCTTTTCGAATTTTATTCTCAAAAAAATATTAAAAATTTATCGTTGACTAAAACAATTACTTCGGGATTAACCGTGAGATCAGAATTTTTTAATAAATTTTTTTTGAATTATGATAAGGTATTTTGTTAATTTATATTTTGCTGCTGTTGTTGTTGTTGTTGTTGTTGTTTTATAAAAAAAAAGTTTAAAATATCTTAAATTATCTAAAAATATTCACATTCATCACATGTCCTAATGTGCCTAATTTTTTAGAGAAAAAATGACCGACACCGTTCATTTGAATCCATTTTGATCATGCTTTTTGAATTTTATTTTCGAAAAAATACTAAAACTATAACGTTGATTTAAAAAATTATATCGGAATTAAACATGAACTCGAAATTATATTTCGATAAAGGATTGTTGAATTATAATAAGATATTTGTTAATCCAAAGTATAAATCAACAAATAACAACAAAATATAAATTAACTCTATATCAAAATATTTTGTATTTATATTTTTTTATCAAATATCTTATCATAATTCAACTCTATAACAAAATAATTTTTAGCTAATTTTTATCAAATACCTTACCGTGGGTTCGGAATATTTCAAAATTATGGTAAGGTATTTGTGTAACGACCCGAAAATTTAAATAATTTTTTTTTAAATTGATCTATAATTAATTAACTATAATTTAATACTTAATTAATATTAATATAAAGAAAAT
>JABCMJ010010990.1:0-38977 GCA_014822125.1 Arbutus unedo | reverse complement strand
GAAAATAATTATACAAACTTTACAATCTAACAATGTGGGATGTACGAGAGGATCATCTCATCCTTCATAGACAATAAGTCAATGAGGATGTAGGTGGTCAGCTTGCTCACGAGGTTCCATATTTTTCTTGTTTGCTCCCTGTCTATAATGTTGCGTGGACCACGCTCCTAGTTAAATATGCAAGTGTATTTCCTAGTGTCAGGCCTTCCTAAGCCCTTAGTGAAAATTTAGATTCATTATATAGTATTACAATGACATAGGATTTCTTAGTTATTTTATAACTGTACTTATAGCCAAATAGAGTTTTTGGAACCTAGGAAGATTTATACCTCCAATACGCGTGAGATGCTATAAAATTTTCTATGAAACCAAATGTGACCTTATTATTTTTGAACATTAGTATCAGTGGATCCAAGTGTCTAAGTTGGGGAAGAGTGCTAGACACCTACTCCATGCTCTTACTTTTTTATGTTCTGAGGACATAGATACACTGGGGAAAGTAGAAAAGTCCATGGAACACTGAGGCTAGCTATTTGGATGCGGCATTGCATGCTTTGAGAGTAACTAGGATCCCTTGGAAAGGGCTTGACACCTAATACCCAAAGTTTTAGATCGCGATTCTAGTTAGGTTACGGTCAGAGGCGTGGATGCTTGAATCTGAAGTTTGGCCAATGTGCAACGGAAATTGGAAAAATGATTGAATATTCTCCAAGCATTCGCAACTGTCATAGACCTCATTAATAAGCACGTTCTAACTTCTTATATTTAATGATTGTTCATAATGAATTTTAGCCGTCATTTTGACACATAATAAGCACGTATCATCTCAAGCAAGTTATTTGGCATCTATTTTGGGGTGTAGGGTTACTTCCCTTGCATCATCTCAACCAAGTTCGTATTCCCCTTGTTACTATTTGGGATCTGCATACCACGATAGTATGGGATGGAGTTGTGGAGCTCTTCCGAAAGAGTTTGGCGGGTTTTGCTTTGTTGGTGTGAGATTGTTGTGGGGTATTATTGGGCAGTTCAAATACCTTTTAATGGTTTAAGATGCTATGCTCCTATGTTGGAGGGGGCTTAGGAGTGAGGAGATTGACCTTTCTCAAAAAATACCTTCTAGGTAAATGGCCGTAGAAAGGGAGAGGTCCTCGAGGATGTAGGTGATAGAAAAGTAACAAAGCAATTTGACTTCTCTGGAGGTGACATAGTTGTAGGGTTGGGGTGGTCTTTGGAATGCATCTGTCGTTGTGGAATGAGTTTCCTAAGGTGGTGGCTATCTATATAATGGGCATGGACAATAGTTCCAAGTTCTAAAAGCATAGGTGGTGGGAGAGGAGACTTTAGAGGACATTTTCGGGCATTTATTGCCTGGTGCTTATTGGTCGAAAGAGGGAAAAGAGAAGTTTACTTTTATCATTTATATGAAGTGGCGAGGACAACTTGGTCATTGTAGTTCCTTGGGCCTAGAATGGATTGGAAACTAACCTCCCCATGGGTTTGTCAATACCTCTAAGAGAATGCTTCGCATCTTGTTATGTTTTTTTCCTGCCCTAAGAGTAGGAAGAGCAAAAAATGGGATTAGTATTTTTGATAAACCACTAGACCCTTTCTCGTTGCCCTCTGCACACTGGAAAAAAGCTTAAGCGATGCGAAACTAGGCACTTTATTTTTCAAATCATTATGTGCTCTCTGGTATCTTTAATTGGAACCAAGGGCTCTTTTTTTGGGAACCTCCATGAACAATCGTCTTTTTTGATGGTTTTTCTTCTTTTCACAGTGGCTCTTTTCACCTAGCTCTTTGTGCCATCGGTTGTACAAGTTCATGAAGAGGGTGATAGGCGGCAGGGAGAGTTGTTCATGAAATAGAGTTTCCCTGCATTTGGGTTTTTTTTGAGCTAGTTCTGTTTTTAGGGGATTTATATAGTCCAATAACCCCCACAATTTTGCTGCACCAAACATGATATTAGAGTGTCCACATGATTGTGAAGGCCTAAAGGTGGCAGGGAGAGTTGTTGGATTGACTAAAAAAAGAGGAGAGCCCCTTGGAACCTAGTAAAGGCATTTTTAATGAATTCTCAAGCAATTCTGAACCAAAGAATCTGCATCTTTCTCTGATTTTGGATATGCTTTTTATTCATGAAATAGAGTTTCCCTGCATTCGGGTTTTTTTTTGAGCTAGTTCTGTTTTTAGGGGATTTATATAGTCCAATAACCCCCACAATTTTGGTGCACCAAACATGATATTAGAGTGTCCACATGATTGTGAAGGCCTAAAGGTGGCAAGTCTCTTGAAACTCTTTCGGATCTTATTGACAAATACAAAGAGCAAAATGCGTACGTATATTTCTCCTTTTTATGATACAGGGTACACGGGATGCTGCATTGGTGCTTTTTAGTGGTTGGTACATGTTAAAAAATAAAGAAAATTATCTACCTGGCCAATCATACAATGTAATATGATATTGGAGAATGCTATATTCCACTGGCTAATTATAAACTAAAACATTGGGTTCTCTATTCCATCCCCTCTTCCACCATGTAATTGATTTTGGGATTTATCATATAATGCTCGGAACTCATAAAACATTCTTTTCAGGCCCGCCAAAGTCATAAACGACTTCGAGTTGTGCGTATAGAGACCACAACTGAAAATCAGCGCATTGTTGGGCTTCTTATCCCAAATTCAGCAGTTGAGTCTGTACTTCAAGGTTTGATTCTCTTCCACTCATGCATGCAAATGTTCAAATTTAACTACTTTATATCATCGGCATTTTATAATTAGTTATAAATTGTACTGTTTTTGTTCTTAGAAAGAAAGAAAAAAGTACTAGTCTTGTTTGCGTACATTTGCTTGCATTCACGTGGATAAATGGGTGCTTGATCAAAGATCATTGATTCGTGATAATTGGACAGTTGCAACAAACGTTTCTGGGTTCTTTGTAGAAATTTTTATTTGACAAGGATGTTGCTCTAATGGTTTTGAGAATTTCACTGGCAGATTTGGCATGGGTTCAAGATATTGATGATTGAGGATTAAATGACAACGGAGCTCATCTTTTTGCTAGGGACAACCGGTTTGGTAGCCATCAGTGTTATGGTGCAAGGAAAAACAGTTCGACCAAGAAAGCCAAAGTGTCAGAGAGAAATACAAAACAAAACGTTCGCTCCACTGTGCAACAGAATTGTGCAGTCATACAAATCTTGACATGTATTTTTTGGATCCATTGTCTTTGGTTCCTGTATTTGGATATACGTACACACACACACATATATATATATATATCTATTCATATATGTTTGTATATGAAATTATGAGCATTACTGTCATCTGAAAGAATAGCTGACGAACAACATAGTTTTCGGTTGACATTTTGTAGTAGGAATGCCAAACACAGAGTAACTTAAGCATACTCGATCACCAATCTCACATTAAGTTTGTTTGGACAGGGAAGGGCAAAGGCAGCGAATTATTTTTTAAATTCTAAATTGTGAATTTGTAAATTTCAGTTTTTTAAATTAGAAAGAGAATTTGTAAATGTGTTTAATAATCTGCAGAATAAATCTGATCAATCCAATTCAAAAGTCTCAAGACAAAAAAGATTCCCTTTTTCAAGGAATCGAATTACTTTTTGTTTCTTTTAGTAGAATAGTTCAAATGTAAAAAAAAGCCTTGTATCTCAAAATTTTTGTGAACTTAATTGACAAAATCCCACTCAATGGTCAATCTTTAAATATAGTCCACACCTTAAATGTTGGACAAATTAAATTTCTAATTTGTTTTTATTGGTCAGACTTAAATGCCTAACGATTTGACTATGTTTAGAAATTACCACCAAAGGATCAATGAATAATTCATTCATTGACTGTTCTCCTATCCAAGTACACAACCAATGTAAGTTCTTTTTTAAAGAAAAAATAGACCATCGCACTATCCAGAACATTACAGAAGCTTGAAAGATTACACATCACTAGAAGTTCACCTGATCCTGCCAAAGAAGTAGTGGATCTACCCGTAACTCCCGTGATAATACGTATATATAATTTTCAAACTTCTGATGCAATGGCATCACTTAAAGGTTCTAGGCAATTATCAATATTCTCACGTAGTACATCTTATGGTAAAAAAAGTAACAATACTTCAATAAAAATTCCTATTCTTCGCCCTAATTTTATTTTTAAGTCCAAGCCTTTTCTACTTCAAAACTAATAATAATCCCAGGACACAAACCCTTCTGAAAAACTCTCTTTCATTCTGTTGCTGGGTTCCCCAAAATATATAGATAAGACACTGACATAGGTCAACATGTTCATTCAGCTATACTGGGAGTCCACCTATACTGGGAGTCCACCCTTACCAAAACTTCCCAATGTCAACCAGAACTCTGTCCACGTCCACCACCACCACCACGCCCACCCCGACCACGAGCTGCTCTTCCACGACCCCTACCAAGTGAAGAAGAACCCACTCCAGCCTGCCGTATTATAGACCTTTGCCTTGCCCTTTCTTGCAAGTTAATAGTAGTTGAGCTCTTGCCTACTGGGGAAACCTGGTTTACTTCCTGAGTTTCAGCTGTGACACTTGTGGGGCTACCTTGTTTTGAGACACCACCTTCTGCACCAGTACCTGTTGAAGTTCTCTCAGCAGTAGCATCTAGGACAGGTACAGCTTCAAGGTTCTGATCCCCTTCCATTGCAACCAGGTTGCTACTTTCGTTGGTATTGTCTGCTGCACCCTCCTCAGGAGTTGCTTCTGTTGTGTCAGCTTCATCAATCAGAATTTGGGGAGAACTAGTTTCTCCAGAGTCCATCATAGCAGGAACTTCATCAATCAGAACTTGTGGAGAACTAGTTTCTCCAGAGTCCATGATAGCAGAAACTAGAACTTCCTCGTCAGCAACCACAGGAGGTGAACTCACAGGAGGCTGAGCCTTATTTTCTCCAATTTCTTGGCTCTCCATTGTGCCAGCCATATTACCACCACTTTCAACATGTGCAACATCAGGGACCAGCTCTCCCTCTTCTCGCTCACTTCCTAACTCCACTGCTGACTGCTGGTTGTGCTCAGCAGCGGCAACTTTGGTCCCATCATCAAAGACCCCTCCGTCTGACTCATATTGCCTATAGCCTACCTCCTCCAAAAAATCATTGCTCTCACTCAGCAACTCAATCTGATTTGAGCCACCTATCTTTGGCTCCTCATCCTGCTTCTCAACAGTCTCTGCGTCATCCTTCTCAGCATCAATCGCTTCATCGTTTGAACCTTGTGGTAAATCACCAAAGGCATCTGAAGGTTCTTCCACGACAGGTAGTGTTTCCAAATTTTCAAAGCCAGGAGCACTTTGTCCTCCAGCACCCTCTTGTGGAAAATCTGAGGCTTTGGGTTTCTTTAGCGCAGGCGCTGCCACATCAGAGGTGTTGCCATGTTGAACAAGTGACTCTTCTTGTAACTCAGAAGTTGTGGAAGAAGCACCGCGTTTGCGCACAGTTGCATGGGTCACCACCATGAGGCTTCCTTGAGTTTCTAAATTATGAGAGGATGCAGGCTTCCCATCATTATTTTCAACTTCTGGCATTTCTGTATCTCCCAGGGGCTCTTCAGGCTTCCCAATACGAGGCCGGATCAACTTCCTCCCCATTTTACGGGCTTCAACATTTGATTTTGGTACCGTAAATCTCCTCTCTCTATCTTCGGTTGGTTTAACTGATGGCAGACTTGATGTGCAGACCACTGCAGGTAAGACACTTGTGCCCTGAGACGGAACAGCCTGACCTGCAAGGACATAAATGGTAATGTTACCATTTCTCACAAAAAAAAAGGGAAACAAATCTGGTCATCAGTGTTGTATCTCAAAAATGTTTAAAAGAAATAACAAATAGAAGAAAGAGACCAATAGTGACTCCTGAAGATGAAGCATCTACAACTGGAGAAACGTCTGCCACAGGAGTTCCTATTTCGCTGGAAACTAAATGAGCAACACGCTCAAAATTTTCTACAGCCAGAAAGTAAGCAGCAGAAAGGTCATCGGTCCCAGAAAGGCTCTGAACAGCTGATGTACCCTAAATACAACCAACAATTTGAAGATCATGATCAGTTAGGACCAAGAATGTTCATAAGCAGCAAAGGTAACAGAGTGCTACTGTATTGTATAGGCGTCACTATCTGTTCTTTGAGAGGTTTGCCCTTAAAATACAGGAGTACAAAACAGTGCACTAAGTAAAAGCAAGTAATGTCAAAGTCCTCCTAATTGCTGTTTCAAGAAATTACATGAATTACAGGGACAAATACGATAGCATTGTTCTACTTTCCAAGTCAATTCATTTCATCTATTTACCAGGAGCAGCCAAGATTAGAGGAATCAGTAGGGTTTAAGGCAAAAAGAAACGGTAAACAATATCAGACAAAATCAGCGTGCATCAAAAACTTGAGACCCAAAAAAGCCAATAAAGCAATGCGACATGGAAGAGGTAAAAAACAGAGAGCAAGTAATGTAAGAACCACAATGCTCTACTAGTCAAAATCTACCTGAAGTATTCACATATAAACAGAAAGGCAGCCATCTAATTTGAATTTTAACAATAGAAAAATTACCTCAGGAAGACTACTTTTGGCATGCTTAAGCTTCTCAACTTCATCTGACAGCCTTCGCAGAGATTGTTTATGCTTCTCAAACCCATCTACCAGCTTGATTTTCTCCTACATTGACATAAGCAATTAAGGATACTATAAGCAGAAAATTAGCTAAATGCTACCAAAAAATGTGTTGGGACTGCGAGAAAAGAGCAAGCACAATGGTCAATAATGCGAGGCTCGATTGTCATGTTGTAAAAACACCACCATTCAACAAAACTTCATACGCAATTATTACTGAGGCAGTGGAAGCCAAAATTAGGAAAATGCAGGCCGACTAAATCTATCTAATTACAAAAATAGTCATTTGACATACCATTTTTACCCGAGCAGAAAGAAAATTAAAAGAGATGCCTTTGTGCAAAATTGGGACTTCCCAAGAAATCTCTCTCTTCAAAGTAACACAGTTAGAAAATTTGCTCTTATAGTTCGTTTGTACAGTTGATTCATTGACTCTAACAAAAATTACAGATGCACATGTACCAATATTAGAATGGGTATGGATGTGATAGAATGCTGATAAGACAATCTAAAAGTAGAGTCAGGGTATGGTAGAGAGGCAGGATAAGTCCTCTTTACAATTTAGAGGAACACATCACATTCAATAATCAGAAACAAATAAAAGAACTAGTTTAGTGGCTTAGTTGATTAAGAATCCAGCATACAGATCACATCATAATCCCAAAATAAGGTACAAACAGAGTCCTCCTTCTGGTTTATGTGGATGGCATTGCTAACCAATAGATATTTTTTAAAGCATGATAAGGATAGAAAAAACTCTCATCAAGGCTCAAGCTAACCTTATCTTTACAAAAAAGAAAAACTATTTCTTGTTGGGGTATGGGTTGGTAAAATATTTGGGTATCCCTTCGGTACTACAACAAGAACAGAAGGAAAATGCTACAGTAAACCTTTCTCACAAGTGTATGCACACAAAAATCCATGCAAAGGCAGTATCTGGCTCAGTTTTAGAAGTTTCATGCTTCATAGCAGACTACAAACACAAAAATAACTGACGAGGACAACAAATACAATCTTGTCATCATCAAAGGAGTAGCTCTAGTAAAAGGAAATAGGAACTCAATCAAGGACGAGGACAGATACCTGATTGACAGACTTGATGGATTCCATTATTGTCCTCTCAGTCTTCAGACGCTTTGCTTTCTCTGTCTTATGGTCATCCTTCTCCTTCTTCAACTCCTCTCTCTGCCTCTCCACAGTTTTCTCTAGAATCTTTATACATATGAGTAAAGCAAGAGGTAAGAGGAATGTGAGAAACATGTTGAAGAAAGAAAGATCAGATATTAGACTAGTTTCGCACAGACCTGTATCCTCGTGTCTTTCTCCTTTTCTTTTTCCTTCATTGCATGTTCCCCCACAGCATCCCCTACGCCTCTCCACCCTCCTATTTTGTATTTTTCTTACAAATGAATCCAATATTTTGACTGCAAGATATTGCCATGAATTTATAGCAGGAAAATAGATTACCTTGCTTATAGTCCTCTAACTGTTTGGAAAGAGCTTGATTCTCCTTGCTTAGTTCCTCCTTTTCCTTTGACAAGTTTTCAAGCTTCTTCTGCATAAAGAAGACAATTCCCCAATGAAGATGAGAAATCAGGATTCAGGACAACCGGAGTACAAAACAAAGTATAAGAACTAATTTGAACGAAAAACATAAAGTATCTTAACAACCTTCAACTGAGTTACCAACTTCTTTTGCTTCTCAACCTCAGATTTCAGGGAGACCTGGAAAAAACCACCACAATCATGAGCCATTTGATATTTACGGGCTGCAATAATTATGAAAATGTGGAATCGTCAATAACTTGTCTACTGCAGAAACGGTTGCGGGTGAGTACCTCAACTTGCAAACTTTCGTTTACCCTGCCCTCCCTCTCATTTAGTTCCATTCTGCTCTTCACAAGGTCCTGCTCCAATTCTGAAATTACAAGCTGTTTATCGGCGAGAAGCTTCTTAAGTTCCTCTAACTGTGAATCCTTCTCAACTATTTTTTTCTGCAAAAACCGAACAAGAAGAAAAAAGTTGAATTCAAGAACCAAATCCAGAAATGCTAAACCAATCTAAAGAAGCTGAGAATATGCTCTTTATCTTATAAAAGCATAGCACTGTACTAACACCAAGGTAACTGCGACAGGGTTGAACCAAATTTTTAGGCTTCCTTGCAGTTCAAGACAGAAATGCATGTCATGTGCCTAGGCATGGTAAGAAGATTACACCATATGACTAAAACTATGTAGGCAACTAAATAGCCACAAGGACTTGACGCGGAAGGAAGTTTCCAGGGAAGGAAGGAAGTAGTCCCTGGCACCTACTTGATACTTCCCATACCGAAAAGCAAACTTCAAGTCCTTTTCTTTTAACTTCTATACTCTTCAAGTTGAAAAATTTAACACACTGGAAAAATGACAAAAGGGAAGAAGGTATGCGATACAAGTGGGAATGCCACGGCGGATGGTTGACAGTGAAGGAATGAGAGAAGAAAGTCAATGACCAAATATACTTTGCTAAAATAGTGAAACAACCTCCCTCCATGTAAGGCTAATACACTGCCTGCAAATACCACCAGCAGTTTTTGTGCTCCAACAGTACTTTTAAGTTCAGCACACAGAGCTGGACACTGTTTAAGGGACACATTTGCTTTATGACATGCAACTAAAGGAAATGTATACAGTGATAAGCTTAATTTCATACAAAATCATTCCCAGTGCACAAGGTTCCTGCTCACAACTTTGTAAGATTAAATTTGCTCCTTTTCTTGTTTACTACTGATACGCGTCCACCGGAGGTGATGACGACCGGACTGAAGACCCCGGGGCTGGAATGTTTCAAAGGTGAATTTGGCATTCCTTTCCATTGATGCTGAGAAAAGCCCAAGTATAGGTTTTGGCAACAGAGCTTCAGAGGACAAACTTAAATGGCACTTTACTAGATAAGGATGACTATACCATTCACAGTGCTTTTCACTTAATTCTGGAATATAGGCTGCTCAATTTGGGGGGAGGGAAACAGCGTGGCATCTTCGATAGTGGGCCCTTAAACTAGATTTCTGTGGGGACAACACATTCTGGGAAAGATTATGTAGTATTGGGTTGGAAAGCATGTGTTAATGCCTTGACTACAAATGCCAACTTACCGTATAGAAAGATTTGCGATGAAGATAAGTTGTGTTTTGCATAGGAGAGGTAGAAACTGCTCTTCATAGTACTAGAGATTGCTGATTTGCCAAGTAAACATTTATGTGCAGTAATTCTCAGGGGCCTGGGGAAATATAATGAAATGGCTGCAAAATATACATAGGCATATAGCTGCAACTGTCAAGATTTGTTGGCGCTCATCGAGTCACAGGAATGAGGCATGACACAAAAACATAGCAAAACCCCATGAGGTTGTGCGTATTACCAAGGAGATTCTGGCATTCTTCAGGAATCAAATGCACTGGAGCAATTATCTACGGTTGGTGGGTCAAGTCAAGAAAAGTGGGTGCCACACAGGCTGGGATGCTTAAGGTTTCTTGGGGTGGTTAGGGATGACCTGGGAACTTGTGAGGCAGCTGTGTTAAAAAAAAACTCAGATGAAAGATGGGTCTGCAAAACTGATGGCTGCTAGACGAGCTATTAGTTTGCACGTCGACTGCAGTGTTTTGATGTAGTGTTTAAAGGCAACTCCTCTGAAGTCATCAAAGCCATGGGCTGTTCTGGGTCGTTGTTGGCCCCTCTTGAGGTGCCTTTCGAGGACATAAGAAAGCATCTTCTTTTAAGAAAATTGGATATAACTCTGCGAGATGAACAAGAAATTGGGTAGCTCAGCATTTGGCTAAGAATGCAAGTTTCATTTCATCTCTAGATGTACAGGTGGAAGAAGATGCAATTTTGTAATTCCTTCATTCGTTACCGATATTCCAGAACTCCTTGATAAAATCGTGTATTTACCGACAAAACATACTACTCCTATCAGAATTGTCTGATTCAGTGTCAAGAAATTGCATTCGATCCACCAAGCAATCGATTCAACTTTATCCAAAAATTACTAACTTTGGTGATAAATTTTGTACTTCGCAATATCCTGTACAATGGATCTTAAATTTTTATATCATCGAATTCCTAACAAATTCATATCTGTTTGTCTTGTCCCTTTGTCAAGAGATGTGGGTCCAAGTCTTGACATGATCTACAGTTATTTGTGATTAGGCTATGATTTTTAATACCTTGCCTCGTGTTTCAATACAAATTTTCCATTGATTTTCAATCAAATTAAATCATTCTATTTATAAATACATCTTCAATGTCATATAGGTTAGATATGATTTTTATTTATTTTAAAAAATAATTAAAGGCAAATCATTACAGTTCACGATCGATTGGATTGACTATTCAAAAAAAGGTGACTCGATCTCAATTTGAAACTACGGCTAACAACTAAAATCTCAGCTTATTGTGTGCATTCCTGCAAGATTAAGCATCTTAAAAGTGGACCATAACTCTGAGAAAAGGAGAGTAGATGTTCACGGCAGCCAGATCTTCATTTTAAACCATCTAACACTAAAAATCAGATACAGTGGCAGCAATGGCAGTCTTCTGTCCTAAACCTAAGGGCCCAAGGGGCACTTTTCCAATAGGGGAATAAGCTGGCTGCTGAGACACCAGCAGTAATACGATTGACACCCACGGGTTGTCGTTTGAGTTAGCAAGTAAAGCATGGCAGGATACAAGCAAAAAACCTGCCAGATACAAGCAATAAACCTACAAGTACACAAAAACATTTTCAAACAAAACACACAAACATGAAAATATATATCACCTGCATCTGTATAATACCCTCCTTCATGCGATCATAATCTTCCACATCAATATTCTTGCACCTCTCAAGCAACTTCAAATAGCAAATCGATGTTAGTATGATAAAAGGAGGGGAAGTATATTCAGAAAGAAGGTGACAGATGCAACACCTCATAAACCCTGTTTTCCAACTGCTCTTTCTCCATTTTCTGCTTTTCTATGTCTTTCTGACAACCTTCCACCTCAGTCTTTCTCTCTCTCAGCAAAGTCTCCAGTTGCTCAACTTCCATCCTTGTGCTTTGGGCAACTTCACGTAGTTTCTAGGAGCAATTTCAATTTTTTCTGATTAGCAACCAGTAAAATATACATAGCAAACAAGCCAAAAATCATTAGCACCTGACCATGAAAACAACAAAATTATGCAACTAACATGCCTGGCATTCCTCAAAATTGTGCTTGTTTTCCTCCCTGAGTTGGATGTTACTTTCACGAAGCAAGTTTACTTCTCTAACCTGAAGACACATAAAACAACTATAAATACATATTTATCTGGGAATTAAGCAATGATTTGACAAAAGATAAAGGTTCTAATGAACGAGGCTCGGTTATTGATAGAGTGAATAGAGCTGCCAACAACCAGACTGACGGTGGAGCATGCATTAGCCTGCGGCATGGCTAAACAAAGAAAGAAAGAGCTAAATACCTCCATATACCAGAAAATTTGGAAAACTACTCTTTTCCCCTCCATAGTTTTGTCTGTGATTCCTTTTCGGGCTTAATTTTACTACACCACATTTACTTTTTGGAAATATTTTTAATGATTTAAATTGTTCTCAAAGCTAATATACTTTTGGAACAAGGTTCTAGATGTCATTATTCATGGAACATGTATCTGGATCGTGCAAGGAGAGTTGGCTTCTCGCCACTCACCATCAATCACCTTCCTCACCCTTCGGTTCTGGATAAAACAGTGAATAGGAAAGAAGGTTACACCACAGTTAAATTTCTTGGTAAGACTTATAGCCCTTATTTGGTTCTCTTCCCGTGCATTAAAAGTGCACTTGGGCGATTGAATGTACAATGTACCTAGAACGGGTATGAGTTCAGCCAAGGCAATCCATGGAGATCGAGGAGAGTCAAAGGTGTTGAAGGGCCTGCCAGTGTAACCTGGGAGAAATACTTAGGACCAGAGAATGGCTTTGAAGAACAGCAATACAGGTTATAGGGTTTCATTTGGTGGTCTTAAGCATCAATGTTCACCGTAAGTGAATGAATTTCGTACTACTAGATTGTTGCGTTAGTGGCAATGTTTTGAAAACAGAACTGGACTAGCCGGTTTAAGAGATTGGCCCGTCAACCGGACTGTAATCCAGTTTGGTTTCAACCAAAAACCGTTCCCTAAGAACAACCAGGCCATTTATACAAAGCCCCTATAAAATAATGGTCGAACTGGTGACCCTGAAGAACTGTTTGCAGTTTCATAGAACGGGCCCATCAATAAAATTTGAACTGACCTGAAACACAAAGACCGGCGAGGCTTTGTATTAAAGGAAGCCGAAGCTTCTAGTTTAGACTCCCACTGATGTGGGACTCGCAATAGTAAAATGCCAAATAAAAGTACACAAAAGTTGTAGTTCATACTAGATAGAATTATGACGCTCAATACCTAATAGGAAGAGAGGAAAGTTATTGCACCTGCAAAACAATCATATGGGAAAAAATACTACAATGACTTGCAAGTATTTTTCCATAAATTTAATTGCACAAGTAGACTTTACATATAGTTTTGAGCGCACCCAACCCTACTAGTAAGTTCTGGAAAAGGCTCATGATTTGGAAGGATCACCTAAACCTACAATTATGACACTCAATACTAATAGGAAGAAAGGAAATTTATCACACCTGCAAAACAACCATATGCCAAAAATAAAATACTACTATGATTTGTAACTCAAGATTTTTTCCACAAACTTAATTTCATAATCAACTTTACATATAGTTTTGAGTGCACCCACCCCCATTAGTAAGTTAAGGCAAAGGCTTATGATTTGGAAGAATCACCGAAACCTTGGAAGAAGGAAGAGAAGCGAAAAGGGATCAAAAGAAAGCCAAAGAAGGAGAAGATGAAATAGGAAGGAACATGGAATTCCTTTCACTACTCCATTCATTAACTCGTATTTCTTTTTCAGCCATTTCAAGTGTGGGAAGGAGTTTGGTGTTCTGAATAATCAAAATGACTTTGATGCTAATGATGGAATTATGACATCATAATTCAACTCTGGTTGACCGGCAGTTGATCTGGTCAGTTTGTTGTGTCGCTTACGTGTCCAGCTTCCAAAACATTGGTTAGTGGCTTTTTTATAAACCACAGGGTTTTCCCACTATATATTGGGTGTCCAACCCAATTGCTTGCGTCAGTTGTTTATCTTAATTTCTAAACAAGTTCTGAGCACATCTTCCTGCATAATTAATTGGAATTAAACAATTAAAGTAGTTTCCACACTCCTTTTAGTAGATTAAAGTAGCTAGTCTACACGTTACTTTTACCTCACTATTGCCTTAATCTTTTACAAAGCTCATAGAAGAGAAAGTATGCTTGATATAAGAGGAAAGTGGCATATACCACTGGTGCACCCAAGACAATTTGCCCCTACATACCCAATAGGCTAGGGGCTCTGGCAGGCTTAGAACATGGAGAGGTTCACCCATTAATGAGATTGTGCTAAGAACAAAAGCACAAAACAAGATGTTCATTGTAAGTTTGATTAGAAGTAACCTGAAGTTGCAGAGACTTAAACTCTTCTTCTGTGAATAACGTTGCTCTTGGATTCATTCGCTCAGCATGAAGTGATGCTTGTGCAGTCTCTGCCGCCTTCAAAGCACTCTCGAGCTACAAAGACAACAAAAGCATTGAATTCAAATAATCCAATCTGAAAAAGCAGGTTTGCAACAACCCCCAGTAGATCAACCACGACCAAATGCCGGAGAACAGAGCATACAAACTGCTACTGACAAATATCACAACACTTTTTAAAACCTACTACACTGACAGGGAACCAAAAATCCAATTTAGTGCCAAAGGAGAATCTTAACTACAAAACACATCAATTGAGTTTACAGTATAATTTTGAAGAGAAACTTCCAATGGATGCCTATCCAATGACTACGAAAAAGTTTAGAACCATAACACTGGGAAATGCAAAACTTCATATAAAATACCCACACAATCCATCATAAATTATGTGCACACATATAGAATTGCAAATGCTATATAGCTACCACATGTCGTTGGATACAGTGGGCCACTTACTCGTGCCATACCCACTTTTTTTTAATGCTCAATTTGAAACCATATAAACCAATTCCACTTATAATTAAAAAAAATGACCTCACCCCTTTTCCACCCAACAAATTAACATACATATCTTCTCTGAAGCGATGGGTAGGGTAATGGATGGAAAACTTTCTCAACATTTTTTTTATTTAACCACATGTTATTTACCTCTACCAGCATTGCCAAATATCTGAAGAAAACAAAGTTAAATGGATTTGAACTCCAGATGAGTACGTCTATTTGAATATATTAGAGCAGTTTACACAAGCACATCAAACTTAAAAAACAAATGCCAGGAAAATGTAATTATCTTGTACGTACATGAACTATGTATATTCACCTTTCTTATCTAGATTTGTGATTCAATGAGTAGTATGAACATTAACAATTGCTTCCCTTATAGAATCATACACGAAGACACTTTAAGCAGTTGCCTCAAAAACAAAGAACAACATAATCTACTCCCCAGACATATTAGTTACATCCTGTATTTCTCTGGTTCATAACTAACATCAAGAGGGATAAAGGGGTAAAATAAGAAACAAATAGACATGGAATCCCAATTGCTAGCACCAATAGCATGGTTGTAAGTTGCTAGTGGCAGAATCCAGAAATAACTTGGTCAAACTGGATGAGCCCGGGAGAGAATGCATACATTAGTTCAAAGCAAAATAAGGGAACATTTCAAATGTGCATTTGACAAAGTCAAATTCCTCCAAATGACCCCCACTCCTTCCATAGAAAGAGTTATCGGAAACTGAACCTTATGATCTCACTAAAGCAGCCCTGAGTAGGACTTGTACAAAACTCTCCAATTTAGTGTACTCACAAAAGTCCATAAATATATTACGCACATCTATAATAACTCCCCATTTTCCCAATAAATACCACATGGAGTTTTGCCTCTACTTCATTATGAAGACACTACAGTCATGCACAAGATCCTCAGTTTCAGTAGGCAAGACTCCCCTGGCAAAATGTGTGTATTTGGCAGAAGTCCAAAAAGCAATAAAGATAAACAGATACTGCATATAGATAGCATACTGAAACTAAATATGAAAAACTGCTAAGAACCACAAGCATCACAGTCCCTGAACAGAAGTTTTTAGCACAAGAGGTCCTTATATCATAGCGTGTTACTACCCCTTTCTTGGACTTCCCAAATTACGACCAACTATCCTTGACCATGAAATATACCAGCATGCATAATACGTTAGCATAAATAGAGTTTGCCAACTGATTGACCTATCAAGAAAGCTGTAATTAATGACCGAATGACCAACCAGAAAGATGGATTCATCCAATGTCAAGCCTGCAAATTGACATTTTTTAACAAGAAAGTTGCAAGCAGAACAAGCCCCAAGGCCCAATAGATGACTACAAGTGAATAATTCCAGTGATTAGTGATAGATGACAGAATAATGTAAAAGGCAACACCAACTATCGAGTGAAAAAACCAGCCATTGACAAATTACCATTTTAAGTGAAAACAGAATAATGTAACACTATCTAGTGATAGATGACAATTCCAATTCCCAAACCATTTGCATATTGAGATAAAAGGCAACACCAACTTCACTATACTTTAAAATTGTGAAGATGAAGGAACCTCCAATACGAAATAAATTTCCCCATCAGGAAACAGAATAGTCAAACAACAAAAGTAGCAGCTTATAAATCTTTAACCCTACCAGAAAGTTTGTTGTCCTAAAAACTTTTGAGTGTTAAAAAAGTAAGTTGTGTCAAATAACCTCATGACAGCATGCGCGCGCGCATGTGTGAGAGAGAGAGAGAGAGCCAAATAAGAAAAAAACAACTTATTTACAGACTTGTGTCAAATTTACCTACCTGTGACTGCAATCGAAGCTTTTCTTGTTTTAACAAAGAAATCTCTGTTTCGGCCTGCAAATGTTTCAATCAAGTTGTTACACTAGTCAAACCTGAAATGATAAAAGAAAGAAAAACCTCGAAGGTGAGATACACATACAATTTCCTTTGACCGCCGCAGATAATTTACCACGTTTTGTAACCCAGCATCATGTAATGGATCTACACGAGTGCTTCCAGAGGATATCCCAGCAGAAGTACAATCCTTCTCAGCCAATTTAATGTGCAGAGCCTCAACTCTACTGTGGAGAATCTTATTCTGAGGAATGTTTAAAGTCCAGATGAGGGAAAGCCAATAAAAAGTACCAACAAAGATGCATTAATAATGATTTAATGCAAAGACTATCAATGCCCAACCCGTAGTATGGTCCATGTACAAAATAATAATAATGTAACAAGCTCTACAGCAGAGTTTTAGTATTTCGGAAGCGTTAATTCAAGAAATGTCGCAAAATGTAACATATTCAAATCGAGGAAATTAGGTAACATAATATCACCTAAATAATAGATATATATGATTCAAACACCAGAAAAATAATTCTTCCCAGTTGCAGGAATGACTCCTACATCACAGATGATAATAATCCTTCCTCGGAAACATCAACAGCTTGCATCACCTTAGGTTTCCCCAAAGTTTGGACTTGTTATACCGTCCGAGTTCTCAAAACCAAGAACAATAATTCTTCCTAGATGCAGTAATGACTCTTCCTACATCAAAGGCGACAATAATTCTTTGTCGGAAACATCAACAGCTAGCATCCCTTGGGGTACCCCCTCCAAACACCCGCACCCACACCCAAAACCATCATCACCTGCTCTCTCCCAACCTGATCATTGCCTGCCCCCTCCACCCGTTTATCACTTGTCACCGCACCAACCGCGCGTATCAGCCGTAACCACCCTACCAACCAATACCTCCTCCCTGTCTTTGAACTCACTTATAGTTCTTCCTGACCACACATCCATTCGAAAGTTGCACCATTGCAAAACCAAGGCTGCCACCACTATCCTTAGATTCTCTCTCTACCAACCACCAACAACCCCCTCCCTTCTCTCTACCTTCCACAACCCACTGCCGGAGGCCCCCCCACTCCAAGCCACCACCCTCACATGCCACCACAGTTCCCTCCCTCATCTCCCCCTCATTGGTGGAACTTTTTGCCGTCCATTCTGTGAATTTGGAATGAGGTGACAGAGGGGTTGTGTCACAGGAAAATAATTTCACAAAATACAACTTTCAATTTCTTGATTAATTTTGCATACTAATTTGTCTTTAAATCACGGGAAATTTCGTTAGGTTATAATATCTTAAGAATTTATTTAAGATATCTTATTTTTTCCAAAACCTAAGGAATATTGCTGGGTAATCGTGTCAGTATCCGTTTGTTATCATTTTGAATAGCCGTTTTAGAATATTCCACGGATAGTATCTACTATGGACGGATATAATGTATGAAATTGTGACACTGTTGTAGCAGAATGAATGACTAGATATCGTTCTAGTAGACAAGTTGGGCTAGATATTGTTCTAGCAGGCCATCTCTAGAATCCACAAGATTAAAAAATAAAATAAAACACCTTGAACACAGCGAATAGATTAAACTCTAGTATTCTGATTGAATGACAGTTGACCTCACTCTTAGGATTACATTGTTATAACTTATATATACTAAATAGATATGCGTAAGACCCATCACTCAGACTTCTATTCTTGATACAAAGTACTACCATTGGACTTCATGCTAGATACAAAGTATCAAGCATTAGACCCATGTGATAATACTACGAACTTAGACTTCTATGATAAAACAAAAAGTTTTCCTAAAAGTTAATCCAGTTAAATACTCAACCCATAACTTAGTTACAACCTCCTTGACTTTTGACGATCCCACTTCCCTAGAAACTCTTCGCCAACATGTACTACATCAAATAGTAGTTGATGTGGATGTATAGAATGAATAAAATTCTATTTTACTGCTGGCATTGATGCCTTTACTTACCTTAAGTGCGAACTACTAAGTTTTCTTCTATTAGGTGTGGATGCATACAATTTCTCCTCTTCTCCAATCTTCTTTAATTATCCTACATACCACTCTAGTGCATCACCAGTCGAGAAGGCTGGTGGGGAGGGAGTCCACATGGATAGGCATTAGGATTTTTAAACAACTTAATGGTTTACAATGTACAATATTATTAGTTATTGGGCAGTCCTAGATAGAAAACATAATCACCCTTGCAACCAAAGATTGACGAAGGTACCCTCGCGTATACATTGCATGTTGCTTCCGTACCAAAAACATGGAGGATTTCACCTATCCCTCATGCGCAGCATGTTCACACTCCAATGTGCATAAAGTGTAACTGATTGGAAATCATCACGATATTTATTAAGGAAATTAAAGAATGACCTGGTCATTAATCTCATTGTACTTCTTCTCAGCTTCATTCTTTGATTCTTCTAGCACTGACTTTTGCACCTCCCACTTGGACTTTAGTTCATTCTGTGAAAAAGTGATAAAAATATACCAAATCAGACAGCATTCGTTTTGAGGCCATACAACTGCAGTTTGCATTCTCAGAACACTTGAAAGAAAATAAAACATCATCAGCATATGATTTGGACCCACAAAGAACAAAAAAACAGCAAAAACTAAACCAACTGCACAGCAACCTGCAATAGGAATTAATGCGAATCATTGCTCTATACTCGCCAAAATCACAGAAACTATCCTACCACATTCACTACTGTAAAGAGTTAATATCTATGTCATGGTATTAGTAAGGGTAGTTTTGTAGTCTACCTTTTACTCTAACCTATCTTGTGCTCCCACCTACTATGTATAACAATGACTTTTATGTGGTACAGTTAAAAAACACTTCTACCTCTTTTTACATGGTATAGAGCAATGATTCTGCTACCACCACCACTCACCGATCTCCACCGATCATTGTTACCAGGACCTCAAACCGATCGCCACTAAATGTCCCTCGATCCATTACCATCCAATCGAGATCTTATGCTCGTGGACGTTAGCCCCACCCATAATCTCAATCCCCATTGATCGTCTTCACCACCATCAAGATCATGATCTGATTTCTTGTTCGTGATCCTCTGACCATGGTCAATCTACTATTCGTGACTGCCATTTGTTGTGATTTCGCCAATCGATCTGTCCTATAATTGATCAATCCTTCTTCGATTGGCCCTTCTACATCGTGACTGCCTGGATTGATTCGTTTTCTACCTAACTTGAATTGTTCTGCACTCTGATTCGCTGGCCCCCGTTCAACTGTTTAGCTTGTGGCAATGGATATTTCTCATCATTGATGGGTCTTTTTTTTAAATGTTGGTCCTTACGTATGATTTTGTATTCTGGCTTGGGTTGCTCAGCAACATTATTCGCTGTCCGTTTTGATGCTACCCAGTTATTAGTTGTCAGCAAGAACATCACTAGGTCGTTGTTTGCTATTATTGTCAATCTTTTTAGTTACTAATCAGCTGTTGGCGACTATTGGCAACTGTTTACTCCCTCTCGTTTTTCGGTTGTTTGTTGTGATGGCCTCAAGTTTTGTTTCAACAATTAATGGTTTTTCTGGAAGTCCTTCATCCCTTTAAATGTTATCTATCACCTCTACGAGACTACCCACTTGGGCTAAGGCTGTTGAGGTATATATTGGGGAAGTGCAGTTTAGTTTTTGGACTGATGATTCCCCAACAAAAAATGATGCTAAGTTTGCTACCTGAACAGCCGAGGATGCTCGGATTCGTATTTAGTTGTGTTATAGTATCCAACCTCATATTAGCAGTATTCCGATTTTGTTACCCACTCTAAGCTTGTTTAGCGTCATGTTCAGGAGCTACATTGAAGAGTTAATAATCTGCGCATTACTTATGATCTTTATCAGACTTACTTGGTGATTTATCCCTATAAAATTACAATGCTAAGCTTTGTAGTATTTGCAAGGAGATTAATATTTTTCAGCCAATCTCTACCGATATTCAAGTTATGCAACAACCACGAGTCTATGCATGCGGTTTGGTTCTCATCTAGGTTACCTTCCTATTATGCTCCTATTTGGGATGCTAAGGACTTACCTTCTATTAGTGAGGTTTTTAGCCGTCTTAGTTAGACTTTGTATCCGACACTATCTCTAGTTCTGGTGTGTCTACTGATCGGTTTTCTTCACTCTTTACATGTTCCTCGTTATTCCTTTAGTCTTATTGTAACGCCCCATGTAAATTACTGACCCAACAACTTGCTGGAGCCCAACCACATGGCACGGGACATCACACTTATGCTTGTTAGTAAAATTCTTAAAACCTTGAATTGCTCAGTCAACTTTTTCTTGATTGTTGTGTTTTTTAGAATCTCAAGATGAGAAGGATTAAGGGCGGATCTGATCGTGGTGGTTTGTACTACTTTGGTGATGACAACCTCTCTCATGCTTGTTGCTCTTTAGTCCTCTATTTCACCCTACCATCATTGCCAACTTGGTCATCCGTCACTACAGAACCTTAATGAATGGTGTAATCTTGTGGTCAAGTCAAGGTTTTTTCTTGCGAAGGTTTTGAATTTCGAAAACATCACTGTGTCTTCATTCCCTCTAGGTTAGAGAGTCATATGTCAAATCTGTTTCATTTTAGTTCATTCTGATAGTTGGGGTCCCATGCGCGTTCGATCACACTGTGGTTTTCAATATTTTCTCATTTTTGTGAATGATTACTCTCGTGCTACTTATGTTTATCTTATGAGAGAAAGACCATAGTTATACTCCTTTTTTGAATATTTTATATGGAAATAAAAACTCAATTTGATGTTCTTATTTGTATTTTTGTTCCGATAGTACTCAAAAATATTTTCGTATTTCATCCACATTTTTTGATGACTATGGTATTATTCATCAATCTTCTTATGCTTGTACTCCCCAATAAAATAGAGTTGTCGAATCCAAGTTGCAACAGTAGTTCAAGGTCAAGTACTTTGTTACTTCAAATGTAGGTGCCAATTTTTTTTTTGGAGTGATGTTCTTGCTACCAGTGCATCTACAGCCTTAGGGGGTCATATACCTTATAGTGTGATTTATCTTGATCATCCCCTTCATCTCTTACCGGTTAAGGTATTTACATTCGTTATGTCCACACTCTTGATCCGGACCGGGATAACTTGATCCTTGGTCAATTGAATGTGTGTTTTTGCCTTTTGGTGTATTCTCACTCCAACGACTGTACAAATGTTGCTCTCTTTCTCTTCGTCGTCACTTTGTCTTTGCCAATGTCACCTTCAATGCCTCTTTACCCTTTTTTCTCGTGATCTCTACCAGCTGATCCATCTCACTATATGCTCACTTTGGTTCCCTACGTCCCACTGCCTTCTGTACCACTGTCCAATGCCACAATTGCAAGTGTATGTTTGCTGCTCTAAAGTGTCGCCTACTCCGCCTCAGCCTGCTAATACATCTTGTTTGCGGCCAGATCCTCTTTTCTTCTCCCGACTCTCATCCTATTGCCCTCGCAAACTTACTCGTACTTGTACTTCTCATCTAATTACACAGTATTTTCTTATGACCATGCATCTTCCTTGCTTCGCACAATTGCTTCTTATGTTTCATCTTTGTTCTTAACAATGTTCAAAAGGTCTTGTCCATCTGTGAGTGGCAGATATCAATAGAGGATGAGATGTCTACTTTGCATCACAAGTGGAGCTTGGGAGTTGGTTACTCTTCCCCTGGTAAAACCACAATAGGGTGTCGATGGTTGTTTACTATCAAATATCATCCGGATGGATCAGTGAGCGGCACAAATTTCGGCTTGTTGCTAAGGGTTGTACTCAAACTTATGGTGTTGACCACAGTCAAACTCTCTCGCGTTGCAAAAATTGACTTTGTTCGGCTCCTTGTCTCTCTTGTTGCCAATCTCGGTTAGGCCTTACTTTAGCTCGATGTTAAGAATGCATTTTTGCATGGGGATCTTGCCGAGGAGATCTATATGGAGCAACAACTTGGGCTTGTTACTCAAGGGGAGTGTACTTAGGTACATTGACTTTGCAAATCTCTTTGTGAGCTCAAAGAGTCTCATAGACCTTGGTTTGTCAAGTTCAATGATGTTGTCTTGCAGCTTAACATGATACCCTGATCTCCAACCACCTTCACACAAATCAACCAGAAAACCTGAGAGTTGCTTGCCTTCTACCCATTGACGTCTTCTATTCCCCTTATGCCCCTCTTTAATTGCTTTCTCTATTTGCTTATGAATTTGCTTGACAAATGCTTCACTCAGGTTGGTTATTCCTCGCTTTACAAAGAGAAGGCAAAGGCTTCTTCGGCAATAGAGTCAAAGCAAGCAAAAGCAAAGAAAGAGGGGTTGTGGGCATAACATCCCTTTCATCTTGAGAGTCACCACCTTGCTCAATAGCATTCCTTCTAGTTTGAGAAACATATCCTACAAAGGCAAAGGTAAAAAGAAATCGTTTCACCTCTGTTGAACTGGTCTTCTAAATTAAGGCTCATCCAGGACATGGTCTACTTCACAACATGTTATTCTTGGCTAAATGCTACAGAGTCAATTCCTCATTTGGCCACCTTGAAACATTTCCATTCACTCGGTGTCCCCAGCTATCATGTTCAAATTTTTTCCTTCCATTTAGGCTGTTGGGTGAGGTTTCTACTCATTGCAGTCACCTCATGCGCCCTTCACATGGTTCTTCCCAACATCCTCCCTCCTCTTGGCTGATGTCCATCCATGGGGTGACCCTTTGCCTTCATCTTCAAGTGTTCAGTTAATTTAGATTTATCCTATGGGGTTGTTCACATTTGGATAGAAGGATCCTAGTGCCCTAGCTTTGATCAGATAACGCTGCTTACCTGAAAGACCATTCCAATGACCCTCAACTAAATATGAGCCAAGTGAAAGGCCAGTCATTCTGCAAGCCAAGGTTCCCTCCAGTCCTTGCCACGGTAATGTAGGGGAAAATACGACCATCTATACAAATCTACCTAAAATAGACTTTTCAAAGTGTAAGACTCCTCTGAAAATATATAAAGTGTAAGACCCATTCTTAAAACTCTTTTTAGGGTGAAATTCTCCAAGCAGCCATAGGTGACAAGATTTGTAGACGAGATGAACCAATTCGAGGTTGGACATAATTGAACTCAGTTTGCAAAACCAAGGATGATGCTCAAATCACAGTAGGACTAGGCCTAAGAAAAAGAGACCCAACAAATTGTCGTGATGAAAGAGAGATACCACTTTTCGAGTTAGAAGGCACCTACTCGTGTAGAGAATCTTTAGTAGCCATCGCTCCAGCTGCCCACAAATACAATAGATATATGTTCAAGCGTTGGCTATCATTTGAAAGTTGATTTTAAGTGTACGAACAATCAACCTTCTTTTCTTAATGCTTTTTGCTCTATCTTGATCTCCTATACATCATATACGTACATATATATACACACAAAATTAGTAGAAAGCATGGCGTAGGAAACAATTGATTCACAGCTAAAAAGAGAGCTAGAAAAGTAATATAATAGAAACTAGAACAACAGAGGATCAGAGAAACACAATCAATTATAATGCCACGAACAAACTCACTAACTTTTAAACAAAATTCGAAACATATATCCAATAAAACAACCAACTGGGCAACCAAGACAAACTAGAAATAAGGAACACTATTTCAGTAAAAACAAAGGCATTACATTTTCAGTTTTGAGTGCATCAGACAATTTACGCAACTCTGCTGCCTCCTCCTGCACCGAAGCCAAAGCTTCCGATGTTTTTGTCAGCTCTTGAATTGTCTCTGACTGTAGTATAACCTGTACAAATTGAAATGAAAAAACAAGAACAAACATTACCGTGACCAATATGTTTATGCAGAGATGATATTCAGAGTGTAGGTTGGCAGACACGTGAATCTAAAAATTGATTTTCCTGCAATTTCCTCCAGCCTTTGAGGAGTAAAGTTGCATTGTATCTATGTATTGCCACATGTATGTAATAAACAAATCTTCTAAAGAAAGTTAATCGTGTAGGTAAAAACATAGCACTGTCAATTAAGTCTTTCAACTCAGATGGACAACTAATCTGGCCGATCTATCACCTCAAGATTCCTATAAACATGTCTAAATCCTCCACTATGTACATTGATTCCATATCCGAAGTGTGGTTTACAGCTTAAAACGAGTAAGTGTGGACACAAGCACTACAACTCAGAAAATAAGTGACGGGAAGAGAGAAAGAGCGCTGAAGGCTTTCAATGAATCATGGCAAAAAGAAGTTAAAACAGTCCCAACAATAAACGGGCAAACAATTGTAACAAATACTCATTGATTAATCTTTCAAATTTGCCTATAAAAGACTTCTTCTACAGAACCATATAGTGCTTAAAATGAGTAGTTTAAAATCTAGAAAAACACGCGAACTTGTATAATGTCTGCATTACTTGGCTAATCCGAAAGAAATTAAGAAGTTGACGAAACATTTGATGAAGACGTAATACCTCGCCAACAAGAAACAGAATAAGTAAAAACCCAAACAGAAAGCATCTATGCTTTAGAAACTGATACAAAACACTATTTATGACAGACAGTTGTCAGCTTAAGCAACCAAACTCATGATATGCGCACATAGACAATGATATCACGCATTAACATTTGCAATGAAGCACGAGTACCATTATTCTGCATCAAATATACTGTGTTCCCTAAGTTGTTATAGTAACTAGTTTGGTACCGTGAACTTTTGAGAACATTACCATGTCTCTTGATTGTTAAAGCAATGGTTCATTGTTGTTTTTCTTGAATACATCAAATGGAAGCTCCAAACTTCTAGTTTTTTGTTGTCCCTCAAAAAACTACAAGGTATCATGTAAGAAACAATTGCTAACTGCCAGCCGTACTTCTCCCACAATAGACAGAACATTTCCTTGGGGACGGGAAAAAAAAAGAGTCAAGACTACATTTCTTTAATTTCTTGACGCAGCAATAGGATGTGCGGCAACATTTACCTCGTGCAACTTCCACTGACCAAACACGGGAAGAATATATATTTCTCAAACACCCAAATTATCACTGTCGATTATTAAGAGTACAAGAAATCTTGAAAACTGAGATGACGACGAATCGAAACTACATAAATGGGGTTAAGAGTAAAGAACTCTCAACTGAATACTGCTCCTCCATCCCTTTTTTGTCATTACATTTTAGGGAATCCAAATTATTAAGAAAACAAACTGATTGTGCTTTAAAAACTAAAACTTTTCAAAACTGCCCTTCAATGACTACTTTGATTCCTTGAAGTGATTACTTCAATTTAGAAAAGAGAAGCAAAAGGGGAATCTTAATAAACTCTGATCTTTGACTTTTCAAAATGGACTAACAATATGGGGCAGCCAAAACTAGAATAATGACAACCAATAAGGGACAGAGGGAGTACTATATGCATGTGTGTGTGTGTGAGAGAGAGAGAGAGAGAGAGTGTGTCTGGCATAACAAAATAGCATCACACAAGTATACTCCACTATGAAGCAGGATAAGTCAACACTTGAAGAGAAACCTGTCTTTCATAATTAGTGCGAGCATCACGCCATCTCTGGTGCTCCTTCCCCAGATCTTCCTTCAAACAACAAATTTGGATTTCCATCGTTGCAATCTGGGACCTACATGTGAAGAAAGAAAATTCGATAAACTAAAAAGTATACAATCAGATGACAAGATGCAGAAGAACAGAAATCTTACATCTTAATGCAATTTTCTTGGTTTAGTCTGTCAGTTTCTGACAACGCAGACGCAAGAGCTGCTTCTCTCTCTGCAGCTGAAGATGCAGCTTCTTTGAACTTTAAACTAAGTTCAGTTTCGAGTTCATTAACACGCTCTCTAACTGATAAAACTTCAGCTTCGAGTGACATCCTCACTTTGTCCGCCTAATGAATATTCAGAAGGAAGGAAACTTTATGCAGATGTTGAAGTAATAAATTCCATGCGTAAAATGTGGAGTCCCAAAGAACAACGACAGGTCAGAAATACCTCAATTTTAAAGTTTTCATGAGCAAATTCCATCTGCTTCAATGCAGCTTCGTTGACTTGTGCTATGCTCTTATACTGGACAATAAGGTATCAGCACATAAACTGGTTAAGGCATAACATAACATATCATTTCTCATAGGAGGTACATACCTGCAGCATGTGGTCCTTATTAGCTTGTGCTTCCTCTCTGAGTTTTTCAATCTCGTCTCTTGCAATACACAAGTCTGCAATAGCCTATAGAAAATTCACACAAAAATGGTGAACTTGTTTTTAGTGAAAAAGACTAAAAGACATGATTGACTAAACTAGGACTCCATTCCATACTTCGGCTGAAATGCCCCCCCAAAAAAACCTCAGAAATAATATTAAGCATTCATGGCAGGCAATATTGGACGCTTTAAACACACAGTGTCTCATCTAGAAAATGATATACAGCTGGGACTAAAGTAAGAAGCAAGAAGCAAGAAGCAAGGGAAGAGACCCATACAAGTCATATTAAGGAATGCCCACATTGGTCAGCACTATGACAATTCTGTTTTTTTCCCTTTTCTGCACTAATTGCTATTGGCTAAACAAAAATGGAAATACAAATCTAGAAATATTCTTTACATTGCAAAATGGTAGGACTTCCACCTGCTAAGCAGGCGCAGATTCTTTTTACCAAACATAATGAAGGCAGGTATTCATCACTTTATCTGCTATTACAACACTCAGTTTATGTAGACATCCATGATGGATCACACCAGAGTTTAGATGATCATGTCTTTTGGGATATCCCCTGAGAGGAACGGGTGCGGTAGAGGAGTTGATGAACTTCATATGCTTACCAGATACTGCACTCTGCTGAGGCCGAGATTCTACTTACTGAGCTATATGCCTATCTCAACAGGGTTGTGAGAGGTGACGTCTTTTATGGGGCCTCAAGGAGGTAAATAGGGTTGCTTTTCCCCCAGAAAAGGGACTAGTACATCATGGCCCCTACCAAGTTGGCCATTTTTGTTGACGTGTATCGCATGAAAGGCTTCGTACTACTGAATACCGATAACAAGAGACCACATGTTATTGTCAATTGATATTGCACATGCAAAAAAGACAATTACTGCTTTCGTATATTGCAGTGGGGTGAGACTTATAGGCCTTGGACCTGGTCATGGTATGTTGTCTGGGGTTTTCCCTAGAAAAGTTGCATATGTTTTCCAGTGTTGGTCCAAAGGTAGGTGCGAAAGAACTAAGAAGAGCAAAGGGGTGCATTTCAGATCTCCTATTTGGTTAGGAATGATGGTGCATTTAGAGGCCTGGAAGATTTTTCCCAAGGTTAAAAGAGTTTTCCCCCAGACTATTTTGTAGTCCTAACCTGAAGCACTTTTCGCATTTCTGGAGTCTTTCAAGATGAAGTGTACTGGTTTCTATGGGCAAAAGTTGATGCTGAAGAACATGAAGTGTTTGTTTGGGGTTGCTAATTTGAATACAGGAGCTGTTAGCACAGAGAATGCCATTTGGTGCCTATACTCACCTCATTGGTTGAGGAAGAGGAAATTCTGAAGTCACCATCATCCCCAGCAATCTGCATCAGGAGAAAACAGGTTGCAAAGATGAGAATTGGCTTAAACCAATCATAAACACACAAAGTAAAAGGAAAACAAAATATCAAATAGAACCAGAGCTTTAACAAACTTTATGGTTCAGCTACAAAAAAGACATGTCTTACGCAAGGACAGAGAGCAAGATGTTTTTATACACACAATAAAAAGATGCTTGACCAACAATGACAATATGTATTTCAGAGTAACTTTCCAAAACATCACTACGACAACCATTTGAAGTACCTTAGGTTCAGAAGATTTGATCCTCTTCTCCATGTCAGAATGTCGGGCCTGAGATGAAGCACCATGTTAGAAGGCACCATCAAACTTCTTTTCATGGTCAACCAAGCAACAAAATGATCATTAAGAAAAGCAACAACCACACTGAACATTGATTAAGGAAAACTAGGATTAATTTCTCTTCTCATGAAGATGGATGGGAAATGGTGTTATTAAGCTCTGAATAGAGACCTCAGCAACGGCGGCCCTAGCCTCAGCTGAAGCTACAGCACTCAAGGCATTTGCTAATTCTTTCCTCATTTCCTCAACTTGTCTCATAGCGTTCTTCATAGTCTCTTCCCGGTCACCAGTGAGACGTCGGACGTTATCACGCTGTTCTTGAAGCTCTTTCTTAGCCTCAGCCCATTCCTTCTGCAAGTTTATTAGAAACCAAAATAGCTTTAAAAGGGAACGAGAGGCCTTCAGTGTTACATCCAATAGCTGTAATTTAAGTCACACACCTCAATCTGTTTACCATACTTCTCTTGCTTTCTCCTTTCTGCCCTTCTGGCCTCCTTCAGTTAACAAAAAGAAATGATAGGAGAACTTCTAAAACTACAATAAGTACATAAAGTTAACATGGAAGAATAAGCTACCTCACGAACTTCCTCTGTGCTCTGGATAGTGTCCAAACTGGCCTGGATACAAGTGTATAACGTCCAAAGGAAAAAGGGAAGTTAACATACTATCCAATATTGAACCAGTGACCAACTACATATTCCAAAACTAAGAAAAGGACCTGTAAACGATAAACCCTCTCAGACAAGTTGCAAACTTCATCGCAAGCTCTCTTTTCTGAGTTCACCAACATATCTTTTTCATGCTTCAAGACAGACACCTGTGGAGCATTAAAAAAACTTGATGAATAAGTTCAACACGAACTCTATCAATAATTCTATCCCATAATATTCACCTCCATAGTTAACTTTCGGGAAAGCTCCTCAGCAACAAGCACAGACTCAGAACCTTCACGTAGCTTTCGTTGATAGTCAATAATTAGTTGAGAGAACTCGACATTTCTGGATATAACAGCATTGGTTTGATCTCTCTGACATGTTATCCACCATAGACAAATAAGTAAAAGCACATACACAAGCAACAATACTCAAATCTGCCACAACAATTCAGTACATAATATAAAAAATTGAACCGAGAGAGGGCGGGGGGAGGTTGTTAAGAAGATGCTCATAATTACCTGATGCTCAAACTCTTTCATAAATCGGTCAAGTTTCTCGCGCGCAAAATTTGCTTCTAGAGCAAACTTGTCACGCTCTGATCGCAATGATATCATCTCACTCCTGGTAAGAAGAATGAAATGAAAATCGTTCCATGTAAGAATGTTACCCATGTAACTCTAGTTTTTTTAAGATGGCAGAAGGAAGGAGAATTACATTCCCACAGATATCATCGGAATTACAATAACTCAACACTACGTCAATTATTTGTGAGTCCGCAACAACTTAATCAAACCAAATAGACCAAAAAAACTAAGAAATAGCCCCATATGGGGAAGAAATCAACCGACGAATAAAAGCTCTACAAAGACGATATATAAATACTTGGCTTGGCTTTGGCAAGATTTGACAGTTCACAATGTACAATGATGGCCAGCTAGGCCAGTTCTAGTTGGTTTCATGAAGTTGCCAGCAAGTAAAAGGATTTGTACAAAACGGATTTTTCTCTTAACTTCTTTGGATTCTTACTTCCATGGTTTAACAAGAAACTTTTGTAGGAAAAGGACCAATTCTTCCATAAAGTGGTGTTGGTTATGCACAAAATAGTGGTGGGGTCTGCCAGGTCTGGCCCAACAGCAAGGGCATTAAGGCCCTTGCCTACAGCCTCAAAATGGAGGTGACCTCATTTTTTTGGCAAGGCTTGTACATCTCTGTCTATATCTATCATCGAAAACCAAAGTCTCTGGTATAGAAGGCTTTAGTGTATGTTTTTCCAAAACAAAGTCTTCTCTGTGTAAAGTCTCCAGTCAAAATCCCTTCTTTTCCAATGCATTAAATGCTTCAGCTATTTGGTTTTGGAAACATCTATGGGTCTTAGGTAGATTTTGATTTTCTTTAAAGATTCTCCCTCTTTTGTTTCGCAGAAAAAAAGAAGATTATATCTACCTTCTGCAAATTAACCAAAACCTTCATCCAGACAAACAAGAACTTCAAATCAATCGAATTACCTCAATTTTCCCAACTCTTCTTCCAGACGTCTCACGTGCTCAGAAGCCTGTTCCTGTGACCTTTTAGTAGCTTCCTGTAATGTAATATTCACAACTAGTTCAAAACCACCAAGTAAACAGTAGACATGACCTTTTCCCCTCAATCCAGGTTCCAAACATACCTGAGAACCTTCGAGCAGAAGCAGAATGTCTTTCTTCCCATCACCTGCAAGAACAAAGGAATATATTGAACTGGCAGATACAAGCAAATAAAACTCTACAAATAAAGTATTTAACCCTTAGAATCATAACCAAATTCATAAACAACTAACGTGCAGCATGCTCATATGCTTGCATACATTATAACCAACCAAAGTGGAGAATCGTCAACGCTTAATAAAGTAAGACTTCTCATGCTGAAATTGCTGATCCGACTGCAGTCAGGAATACTAAAAATTGGTTTTTTTTTTTTTTTGTTGGGAGGGGGGGGGTTGTTGGGGTTGTTGTGTGTGGTGGGGGGCGCCATCTGTGTTTGTCAATGTTACTTTCCTACACATTTCCCACTTCATATATGAAAGAACTTCAGGAAGAAAGAAAAAATATGAAACGACAAAGTGCATGACTGCAACCTCAAGCAATATCAACTCCTGAAATATGCACAAGCAAGCATTTCTAACGACGACACAATGACATTATTCTTATTAACAAGCACACCTCCACTAACAAACAAGCATTCAACAAAAGGAGGAAAGGGGGATAAATCGAAAAGGAATGTTAGTAAAAGAACCCATACATGTCATCAACACAAACACGAAGTAACTAGTACCAGGTTAAACATCAGTATAATTGAAATATGTAAGGCAATACCATAGTCAAAGAAATATTGAAAATAGTACATGTAGAACCTGAAGTAGCTTCCACAATTTGGGAATGTGGTGAATGAAGTTTATGTTCTTCTTCGTATAGCTTTTTGTACATTGCAACCTATCCCACGTGAAACAAAATGATCAAGATATTGCATGATACTAGAAATAAAATAAGCTCAAGCAGTGTTAATAGGGATGAAACTATTACAGAAAAAGCGGACCAAGAAAACCTGGGTTCAGTCAATCCAAAGGAGGGTCCGGTCGGTTTCGGTTTGGTAATACAGTTTTTTCTGATATTCACTTTGGTTTTGGGTGTCCTGTATTTTTCCTTTGACCAACCGAACCAAGCCGAGGTTATTATGTATAAGAGAATTACTTCTACGGAAAGATCTAATCTTTGAAATTCAAACTTTTGACCTTACGGAAGTCCAAGGATCAAGAATCTCTCTTGTATGTAATGGAACCATAGGTTCTCAATTCAGAGCGCTAACCCATTTCTCTACTCTTTGGTGTTCCCTGTCGGCGATTCAGATGAACCAAAACCCTCTTTGAGGTCTCCGTTCTCCGAATTCGTCTCTTTCTCTCTCTAACAGTTGGTAAAGGTAGTTCTGCAGTTGGTGACTCCGTTTGTAATAGTGCAACACAGCGAGTACGTGAATCTACATTAAATTTCAAATCTGCACTGAAGTTCTAACATTGAGGTATATATGGTTCATATTCTCCCCATCCCAACTCAACATTCTGTCCATTTTTTAATACTTCCCAAATCTGCAATTTTTCAATACTTTCTTCTTTCCATTTTTCATGTTACAATGGCAGCCCGTTTGCTTTAGCTTACTTGTATGTTCTTTTTCCTTGTCATTTTTCCACTCACACATTAGAATAGATTATAGACTAATAGTAACTTTGCTTCTTCTTTTTTTCAGTTCATTAGTTCATTTTTTTTCTGTCTGTTATTGGAACTTGTTTGTTTATTAGTTTATAAGTTCAAGTTTTATGGGTATATAAGAAAATTGTCTATTATTGCTTTAATTTACTGTAAGTCATAGTTTTTTGTTTTTATCTTTTCTTTTTTTTTAGATGGCCGATAAAAATGATGCTAACAACAAATGATGTTGAAGTACCTGATGTAGATGTTGTGGAGAAGCATCACCAAGTGCCTCGAAAACAGAGAACTAGTTCTAATGTTGATAATGACGGTGATGACAGAGTAAGTAACAAAAGGCTTCCTTGTTGGTTGCATTTTGTTAAATATAAGGGTGGTCATAAACGTAGGGCAAAATACAAATGGTGTGGGACTACTCATGCATGTCATTTAAAGAACAACGTTAAGAAATCTATGTTGGCTCATTTATCACTTCAGTGTACCAAATATCTGGCAAGCAAGAAATATACGGGTCTAAGCAAAAAATTCTTGATTTTGAACTAATGAAGTAGGAAGATGGGGAAACATTTGCAAATCTTATCTCAATAACGTTGTCAATGCATGTAAAAAGGCACTCATGGAGAAGATTATAATCTAATTAATAGCCATTCACATTCGCTGAAGGTGACGGGTTTAGACGATTTATGCATGTGGCACAACCAAACTGGATAAAAATACCAAGTCGGATTATGATCGCAAATAATTTTCGGGGAAGAGAAGAAAGCTTTGAAGAACTTAAGAAAGTACTTAGGAGTCAAAAGGATTTCTGTTACTACAGACACTTGGACTTCGATCCAAAATGTGAATTATATGTGTCTCATTGTCCATTTCATTGATGTTAAATGGAAATACCAGAAAAGAATTCACTTTTTATATAGTTTTAAACCAAAATGTGGGACTTGTGCAAAATTAATTGAGCAATGCTTGTTAGATTGAACGAATGACAAGTGGTCGACCATTACCATTGACAATGTAAATTCCAACAATATCTTAGTTGATTATTTGAAGAATACTGAAGGTAAGAGGACAACCATTTTAGACCATGATTATTTGCATGTGAGATGTTGTGCTAATATCTTAAACTTAATCGTAGCAAAAGAATTGGAAGAGATTGATGTGTCAATTGTTAGGGAATGAAACACTGAGAGGTATGTGAGATCCTCCCCATCTAGGATGACGAAGGTTTCGTGTGTTCAAAAAGAAGGCATTGAATGAAAACTTAAATTGTGTTTGGATGTGGCTACTTGGTGAAACTACACACATTTCAAGTTGGAAAGGTACTAAATCTATCGAAAGGCATTTGAACAATTATGTGATAAGGAGATGGAGAACGAAAGGGAAAGGAAGAGGAAGAAGGAGAAGGAGACGGAGACGGAGAAGGAGAAGGAGAAGGATAAGGAGAAAGAGGGAAAGGAAAAAGGAGGCAAAGGATGACAACTGGGTCTCCAACTTCTCATGATTGGAAAAAGATTAAATTGTATGAAAAGTTCCTTAAGATGTCGCACACTGCAACTTTGAAATTTTTGGGGTCATTGCATGTAACACAATGAGTTTTTTTTATGAAATAGTGAATTCAAACTGCAATTAATGAGGTGTGAAAAAAGATAGTATTTTATATCCTTTGGCATGTGGTATGAGAAATAAGTTTGACAAGTATTGAGCAAATGTTGAAAAGATTAATCAATTGTCGTTGCATGCAGTTGTTCTTGACCATCAATATAAAACAAATTTGCTTCAAGAATTCCTTATCATATCATGTTAAGGTGGTCAATGCAATGATAAATAAACGAAAGGAAGGGTTTACATATTTGTTTGATCAATATGTAACACAAGTGTGAATTTGCAAACGAAAGAGTTAGGAGATCATCAAAATAACATGAATTTAGTCGAAGATGAGAAGATTGATATCTCTGTCTTTTTAATCTCAATTTAAGATGCATTTAGAAAATAAAACTAAAATGCAGAGCAAGTCGAGTTGGTAAGATATCTTGTGGAGAAGTGTGAAGAGAAAAGTACATTGTTTGACATATTGGATTGGCAAAAGTCCAATAGCCTTAAATATTCCATCCTCCCTCAAGTAGCATGAGATGTATTGGTAGTTCCCATGTCCGCCGTTGCCTCCGAATCTGCCTTAAGCCCTAGAGGATGCGTTCTCTTGCTCCAACGACCGTTGAAGCTCTTAATAGTACCAAATAATATTTGAGGAGACCATCTCAAATTTGTCTTAGGGGACAACTAGAAGAGTTATAACAACTAGAATCAGGTAATACTAATCCTCTAGTCTTTAATCTTTTTGTACTAAAATAATTAATCAGCCAAACATTGATAGGTATTGTGGAATGTTTCCCTTTTGGAAGTTCTCACATAATCATCAACTGACAAGGAGTCTAGTGGTATCTTTGATTTGGAATAGCAGCACATGTTGAAGCAATTAAATTGGTAAGCCATGTTGTAACCTTCATGATTTTTGTGTTAGATACAATTGGAGTTTTTTGTGTAGGTTGTTTAAAAAGAAGTCACAAAATCTGTTATTTAAGTGCTAACTTTTTCATTATTAGTTTCCAATCTTTTTCTTTTGTTTTGGAAGGTTGGAGAAAATGACTGGCTCTGGCTTCTGGGTGTTGGACACTCAGCTGCTGGAATTTGCGATCTGCTGGATGATTTAAGCATGGAAACCTGCTGTTGTTGTTTTTTTATTTCTGTTGCTGCTGTTAGTGCTATTGTTTATGTTTTTAAGGGTGTGTTCGGTTGAGTGTTTCTGAAACGATTTTTGGGGAAAATTTTTTTGAGATGTTGTTTGGTAAAAATTTTTCAGAAAAAATTTGGGAGTTAAATTTTTTCGGCATTTTGGAGGTGTCTCTTTCTCTCTCTTCTTTTATAGAGAGATGAAGTTGTTTGGGAAAAAAATAAAAATGTTTGGAAATTTTTTTCCAGAAACTTGTTTGAGAAATTTTTTTCCAAACAAGCAAACGAACACACCCTAAGTGTGTTGGGTACACTTTTTAGTGGTTTAAGTATTGGATGCTACAAAAGGGTTGTTAACGTTGTATGTTGGCAATTTCAAGGTTTAGACAAAAACTGTGGATCATGTACTTCCATTTAATTTCTTTTTTTTATATGCCTATTTTATTTCATCTAGAATCTTGGATGCTACTGTGTTTTCTAATGCTTTATCCTTGTTGGATTTTTTAATTGGTAGGTATGGCCCCAAATACAAGTCCTGGGCCCTGTGGTCCCAGTAGCCCCAAAAATCTATATCAATATTATTCTATTCATGTGGTCTAAAATTATGCCTGTTTTGAGTCAACCTGAATACCCCAAACAGATCCAACCAAAACCGATATCAGTCCCTTAATAAATTCAGTCAGAGTGGGTATGTGAGATTTCTTCCTTGACCCAGTCGGTTCCAGTGTTGTATGTCTACAAACCAACCGAACCCAGATTGCATCCCTAAGCGTTAGTGTGCAAATTTAATTTAATTTAAAGATAGGGGAATGCTTACAGAGGTGTGAAGAGATTCAATCATGAGCCCTTGCTCTTCTGCTCTCGCAAGTACTGCATTAACTTTGACAGCAGCCTCATCTATGTGTTTCTGGAGTTCTATGTCAAACTTCTCCTGAAATTACAGCAGAACCATGATAAGTCCCCAACAGATCTCCAAGCAAATGCAATAACATCCAGCAACCAGTACAATGAAAGACATTTCCACAAACAAAACGTCTGTTTTGACCTTCAGCTCCATTTCTCTATTTCCAATCTGGTCAGAAAGGCTACGCACAAGGCTACGAAGCTGGACATTCTGCTCAACTAATCCATTTATATCCTTGAAGGTCAACTGTCAAAAGTTATACATGCAAAGAGGAATCAACCTTCGTAAATAAAATAATGAATTGCAAGAGAAGCTTAATTCAAACCGAGGAAGCAAATGCAAAACAATTTACCAGCCTTTCACAAATAATGTTTTCAATATCAGAGTCAGCATTTAACTCAACGACAGGAGAAGTTGTAGTGTCATTGGCATAATTATGACCCATCGATCCACAACGAAATTGCACATCTCGGCATTCCTTCAGAAGGATTGTCACCTGAGGTATTCTCAAATCAGTAAGAGAGGTGCACACTGGCATTATTGTGGAAAGATTCACGTAATGAAAAAGCAATCCAAGTCTTTCAAAACTAAAGAACCATTTTCAATACTTAAACAGGCAACTGAATGGCAAAATTTAGTAGTGACATATGCATTGGACCCTGAAATTTCAAATGACCATGCAACACTCGTTGATTCTCCAAACACAAAGCATTTTACAAAAAGATACACTTGATAGGATGAGGGAAACACTTTGAAGAAAAATTCAGACAGCTTATGTGATGTTCTCCCAGTTACCTGTTTCTGGAGATCAACAATTTCCTTCTGTGCTGTAGAGTAATCCCGTTCATGCTTCCTCAAGTCAGCCTGGTAAACCAATTAACATGAGCACCAATGCAAGAAAGAAAGAAAAAAATCCTTCACCACAATCACATTCTCACAAACCTTGAATTCCTGGAGGGCCCTCTCTAAGTTGGTCTGTTCAGAAAGAGAATGCTGCAGTTTTTGGTTAACAATAGAATACGCTTCAACCAATCTCTCATGTTCAGCTGCATATGGGACAAGAATACAATTTAAAAGCAGAACATGACACAACAAGAAAAGATGACGGGCCAAAGTTTACTTCGCCCAACAAATTTTAACCATATTGTTTTCGCTAAGCGGGTAACCACAATACTCCTGCTTCAATAACTATTTCATGGCCAACTACCATCATGGCAACCATATGGGGTCAACCATGCATGCTCATGTGAACCTCGACAAATTACATTAAGTGTCGCATAGGACAAGGCAAAGCAGATTCAGCTCAATTGCTTCGGTTTCTTGTCAAAAAGGTAGTTCTCTCTTCATCTTGAAATTTTCATATTGAGAATGAAGCACAAGCAAGAAGCAACGCAACATCAGGATGTCATCAAAGATACAAGTTTTGCATACAAAGCCTACTTCCTGATTTCTGTTACGAGGCAAATACAAATACCCTGTCAATTTGAGAAGGGAGCTATATGCAGACTTCCAATATAAAAAACAAAAAAAAAGGAGCCTCCTAGAGATAAGTTCCAGATTTCATTTTTTTTATTGCAGATCACCAACAAAGAACAGTATACTGTAAAATCAAGAAAAGAGATACATATGTGCTGCTTTATTTGTAAGATAAGTTTGAGATTTAATTTTTTTTATTGTAGATCAACAAAGGCCAGTATACTTTAAAATCAAGAAAAGAGATACATATGTGCTGCTCTATTTCTGTTCTCATCTTTTTTACTACAATTTCTAATCTTATAAAGTTTCATATATGGAATTGGATCAATCATTTACCTATTCAAACAAATTCTCTCATGCAACCTCTAACCCCAAACAGCCTGTTTACAAAAGCCAAACCTAGTGTCAAGGTTAGATTTGAGGCAGTAGGAGGAAACCAACCGTTGCCAGGACTCCACCAAAACCAAGACAACTATCTAAGTCTTTTGCCCATTTTCATGCATGCAAGCTCGAAAATGAGGACTAAAGTGAGGAAGGCCCTATATCAGAAGTCACTGGTTCGCATACTTGCCAAGACTCTTGGTCTCATCCTATACCAAGCTTACATTCAAGAAAGGCACTACACAGTAAGAGTTCTTGGCCACACCCCCAACCACAAGTCCTGTAGAAGTATTTCCCACAACTAAGCCACCAACACGTCATAATATGGGTTAATCATTCAACAGTGTCGCAACTCCATAAGTTGCCCAACCTTGTGCAGCATTGGTCCCGACAAGCTCACACCGCATGTCATTCTCGCCTAAAATTACCATACAGTCCTGCCCTACACAAGCACCTTTAAGCAAACGCGAGTGAAACCAACCACTATGTCATTGTACACCCATAACATCCTGTACCATGCCAAGTAAGGCTGAAAAATGTGGATAAATAGTGCACATGAAGCACTATAGCACTGCACCAACATACACGCCAAATCCAAGATGCTTAAAACAGCGCCTAAGGTTTCTTGTCTGCGGGTGCACTGGTCGCAGATTGTGGCAGTCTCATGTTGTGCATGAGTTGAATCGAGTATATTTGCATGTGTCTCGTCAAGTTCATCGCATGAGTTTTAAATTGTTTATGTTTATCTGGATATGGTATTGATACGAAGTATACTTCAACCCTCATTATCTTAAGTGGCTATGTGTTTTCCTACTCGAGCTTCGACTTATGTTGTTATAAACCATTTTTACAGGGATTGAAACTATGCCGAGAGGTTAAAAGTATTTTTTGCAGAATTTTGATGCAGTTCAATAGTTATGTTTTCTTTGTTAAGAATAAGGATATGTTTTGGGAATATTGCGGAATGAATCGATTCTCATTAACTCAACGAATATAAAGGGTACATAATACGATAATTACACATGGTCCTAAATGTAAAGATAATTACATCT